>SKCR01044619.1:0-65787 GCA_019454045.1 Zanthoxylum bungeanum
CTTCGTTGCTTTCTTTTGGAACTTCCTTAGTTGATGCTTTGATTCCAACAACTTTGTTGATCTCAGTACCGCTTTTCAAAGTGATGGCATGACATTGCTCCTTCCCTATGTTCCTTGTATTTGGTTCTGTGTTGCTAGGAAGAGTTCCTTGTGGTCTGTAACGAGCATTGGCCAATTGATTTTCCAGTGCCTTTATAGAAATAGTTAGGCTTTGATTCAATGTTGCTTGGGCTTGAAACATAGCATCAGATTTGGCTTCTTGCTTTTTGAACATCTCTGCAAGCAAATCTTCTATTTCTGGTTTCTTTTCATATTCCTAGCCTTTGTTCTGTTGTTGGAATCCTGGTGGTGGATTGTTCATTTGCCCTGAATTGTTGCTCCATGCGAAATTGGGATGATTCCTCCAACCTGGGTTGTAAGTATTGGAATATGAATTGTTTCTTTGTTTGTCGAAGTTGCTGACATAGTTCACCGTCTCATCATGTCGATTGTAAGATTCCGCCTCTGCTGATCCTCCATATGGTGAACTTGTGGATCCAGCATTAACCTTCATGCTAAGAGTTTCCATAAGTTTGCATATCTGATCGAGCTTGGCATTCATTGCTATGTTGGATCCAACTTCGTAGATTCCTACTATTCGTTGAATCATGCTCCTTTCTGTTGGCCGCAAAGAATTGTTGTTGGCCATTTCTTCAATTAAGTCTCAGGTCTGATCTTCTCTTTTTTCCATTAAAGCTCATTCATCAGCAACATCTATTGTGGTTCTCATTAGTCCAGAAAGTCCATTTCAGAAGGTTTGGACTTGTAGCCACTTTGTAATTTCATGGTGATGACATTTCATGAGCAACTATTTGTACCTTTCCTAAGCTTCGCAGAGGGATTCTGAGTCATGTTGTAAAAAAGATGTAATGTCATTCCTCAGCTTTGCAGTTATGGCTGGGGGAAAGTACTTTGCAAGGAATTTGGTGGCAATAGTGTTCCAAGTTTTGATGGAACCTGCTGGTAGTGAATGGAGCCAAGCCTTAGCTCTGTCTTTCAAAGAATATGGGAAAAGACGAAGTCTCATTGCTTCTTCTTCTTCTTCTTCTCGGTTATAATTGAATGTGCCGCAAACTTCCAGGAAGTTGCTGATGTGGGCATTAGGAACATCAGTTGCATTCCCTCCAAACTAAACTGATTATTGTATCATCTGAATGCATATTTTGATGTCATACGCATTTACTGGTAAGAGAGGAAGTACAATGCATGATATGAAACCGTTAACCACCAGAATTGTTCTGTCTCGAATGGGAATTAGTGGTGCAACCTCCAAAGGTTCAGGTTCCATGTTGATTAGTGCTTCTTGACCTTCTCACCTTTCCCTTCTCAACTGTCTGATGAATCTTTCAATTTATGGATCAAGCGGACGGATTTCAAAGCTTCTGGTTCGTCTCATGTATTGTCTGAGAACCTGAAACATAAGAAAACAAAAATAATAAGTAAAAAAAAATTAGACACAAGTAAAGGTATCTAACCTCAAAATTAATAGTAAAAGATTAATAAGTCCCAGGTAACGGCGCCAAAAACTGGATCGGTGGTAATCACACACGTAACAGAAGCTCACGTATCGCTCAAGTAGTATAAAATATATCGATCCCACGACGACTTAATACCTTAGTTATTAATTTATGAAGCTAAATGTTTACAAGATTGATTGTTGATTGGATGGTGATTTTTGTTTAAAATAAGTAAATAAAATAGTGTGAAAGTAAATAAAAGGAAAATTCAATATTTTAAATCTATCTAGGGTTGTGAATCCTTCTAATATCTTTTAAAGATGAAGTGTTTATCTCATGTTTGTGCAATATAACAGTTTATTAACCTGGAACACGAAAATATGCAATAGCCTCTGTCGATGGTCAGATGAAAATACCCAAAGTAATCCAATTAATCATATGTCTATGTTAACCAAATTACCTGAATTCATTAAGATTAAGTTCCAATTATGGCCACCCCCGCCCGACAAGTATATGTCTATCCTAGAAGGAAATATACCTAAGAGTCTCTTGTCCCAAAGTGAGATCATTAGCTATTGAGTCTAAGGCTGAAACCTAAAATCCTTTCGTCAAGTTCATTTTAAGTTTACGAAATAAATCTTATTAGTGGCCAGTTAATAAGAAGCATTAAGCTTAAGACTTAATAAATAAACCTTTATATTACCCAAGACACAAAATAACCACTTATAAAACAGTGATATTGGAATTCATCACAACCCTAGAAAAGATGACAAGTGTCGGCAGAACAATGATTGTGGCGTCTTGCACGTTGTGATGCGTCGTTGATCTTCAACATGTGTACACGGTTTGATGAGATGATGACATGTGGCCATTGGTAAAATTATTGGCTAGGCGTCGCGACGCGTGAAGGCTTGTGCGTCGCAACACTGACCTCATGCTGACGTAAGGAATGACACATGGTGTCGGCTGGCTGAATTATTGTGCTGACATCATGATGACAAGTGTCGGCAGAACAATGATTGTGGCGCGTTACAATGTCGAGAACATACGCGGTGTGACATGTGAAATGACAATTTTGCCATTTTGTCTATTTTTCACTATTTTGGCCCTGATTTGATTCCAGTGAGTCCTGAAACCTTATTTATCTATAAAATACATAAAGCACATCAAAATATTCACAAAACTCAAGAAACTATACAAAATATTAAGTAAAAGAGGCGATAAATGTTGATATATTTTCCGATTATCTGCTGACTAAACCACCATGAGTTTGGGTGGTTTGGTAGATAATTAGTTAGTTCCGTTTAGGAGAAATTTGATGTTGCTTGTATATAAAAAATAGCTACAGTGCTGAAAAAGAGTATGCTTGTATATGGATGAATGCTTCTGCATTGATGTATGAGAGATGCTGGAATTCCATAGATGTGAGGTATAGTGTGAAATCGAGAAAATAAGTTCATTACATTGTCGCATTCAGTACAATAAACAAACTATCCAGGTATAATATAAGTAAACGGCTATCGGATAAAAATGAGATTTATAAGTTTGCGTATTTACATATATATGATTTATATTTAAGTTCTTATTTTCACTTGATATATTTACATAAGATGTGAGTACTTACTATGTTTTATAGCTCACACCCCGGCTATTTGCTAGTTTTGCAGGTTAACATTGGACTTAAGAGCTAGAAGATTTTCTATGACATCTTGCAGTCAGCGGTTCAACCCGATGCAGTCAAGTTGGTCTTGAGTCGTTGTATTGTTCTATGATGTGTTATGGGCTCCTACAGCCTTAGTTTTATTTCTTTGTGTCATATGTGTAATTTTCATCGTGCTGAGCACGTAGTAGTTTGTAGTTATCTATCTAATTTCAGGCCGGAGGCATATTTACATATCAGTTGAGATTTTTCAGGCCGGAGCCTTTTAGAATATGAGTTGAGATTGATTGTTTTGAATGTATTATGAGGATACCTCGAGGTGCTGGACTTGATCGAGGTTTCATGATTTTTAGCGGAGGTCATGTCGAAATTGTATTAGCATCAGAGGCTTATGGAGATGGGTTTCCTGTCTCTTGCTGGTAGCATCCTGGCTTCGGGCGGGGTGTTACATCCATCCACCGAACTGTCTACATCCAAATCTGGGATCTCCAATCTATACCACAATAGCCATCACAGTAGTCTAAACCATAGATGAGAAAGGGCACTGGAGAAAAAACGTGATTTGCATCCTCCCCGAAGCAACCACAAAGTACACATCTCGAACAAGTCGAGATATCGAAACTCATCAACCTATCTTGAGTACAAAGGCCACCCTGGATGGTCAACCAAAGTAGAAAAGCATAGCGTGGGATAGCCTTACGAAAACAAACAATCTGATGCTAGTGCATTAGAGTGCCCCTCGTCCTCAAAGCATTACAAGCACTCCTAATAGAAAAATACCTCCACTATCATTCTCTCAAACCAACACATCCTCCCTCTTACTACAAGGTATGCAATCCAATAAAAGGGAAAGGGCCAGCTCTCAAAGGGAAGCCGATTTGGCTGGGGGCCACTGCCAAGCAGAGTCCGAGATTGTCATTATAGTCAACCTGTTTAAACCAGAATCATAAATGACCCTCTCACCTATAGTATCTATAATCAGGCCAAAAGGATGCCAATAATCGAACCAAAGCAAAGCCTTATTACCATTCCCAATCTTAATCTCATCCTCCGCAAGCTCCAAGAGCAGTCTCCAGGGCAAGTCACCTCCCAAAAATTCCATCCACGCAATAGGTTAGACTTAACCCAGGTAGACCAATAAGAGACCTGACCCGAGCAAAGGAACAATAAATGCTTAACAATGGTCGCTCGATTCCAAGTTCCCATATCCTTCATCCCCAAACCGCCCTCTTCCAGAGGCAACCAGACTCTACTCTAGGGCACATTTTCCCCTGATGAAGCAGGCTCACCACCATTCCAAAGAAAAGATCTCATGGTTGTCTCCACCTTCCTGATAACAAACTCAGGAAAAATGAACAGAGAAAACCAACACACATGGATAGAGAATAAAATCGATTTGATGGGCCGAACATGCCTGGATATGAGAGAGCCCTACAACTCCAACTCTTGGCATGTCCGCTAATATGCTCAACCAGTGTAGTACAGTCCGAAGCCCGAAATTTAGTAGAAATCAAAGGAACCCACCGGTACCGCACATGAAACTCACCCTCTTGGAAACCCAAAACTCGAAGAAGTTGATTCTTAAGAGATAAGGGAATACCCGACGAGAACATATGAATCTTAGATGGATTCGGAACTAAACCAGATAAACCCATGAATTGTTTGAAGACTATCCATGATCAAGGAGACCAAGTTGACATCCGCCCTAAAAAAATCATCAAAACTTATGCAAAACAGAGATAGGTGAGAGAGTCCTTAGAGCATCGCCAGTGAAACTTAAAACCCTTATCAATTACCATATTCTGAAGTAGTCCAGAGAGAACGTTCATAGCCAAAACAAAAAGATAATGGGACATATGATCATGATGGGAGATTCTTGAACGGCAAGACACGTCATAAGGATTTCAACCCTTAATAAGTGTTGTCCAAATTATTGAACAAATGAAGAATTGCTCGTGGTAATCTCTCCGAGTTCACGTTAATTTCAATTTATTTCTTTAGGACCAAAATAATTTGAATTTTATTGCTTAAAAGTATGCTTATATATAACATTACAAACCCTAGTCTTAATATAATTAAAAGTCTAATATAAATCTAATTCCTAATCAAGTAAGGAATCACGACAAATACCAAAATAAATTTTTTTAAACAAAAACTAAAGCCATAATGCCTTCTTTGGCCCACGACCATGCAACCAACTTATAAAGCCATAATGCCAACTTTGGCTGACGGTCATGCAACCAACTTATAAACTCTAAAACTACCCAAGGCCTACTCAACTAATAAATAACAAACCAATAAAATAATTAACGCCACGATCAGCTAACAATAAACTTTCGTGGTCTTGAAGGCCTCTTATTTTAATTCTTGGATCCCTTCATACTATTACTAGGCTTGATACATCAGATTCCACTTTTTCTCGTACTTGGTTTGATATCATTGGGCTTGAATTTCTTCTTGAACATCTTCTTAGGAATTGGAGGATTGGACCCATACTTCTAAGCTTGGTATCTAGATACTCCACGGATCGTGTCATCCCCCATTCTTTAGAAATATTCATCCCCGAATCTTTAAGGTTTTTATGTGTGACACACTAGACTTGTTTTCCTACAAAATAGGTACATAAATCAAACAAAAGGCATTAGAATAAAGACTATCATTCTTAACCTCCTTCATGCCCTTATTTCCTTCAATTTTTGCTTTCCTATTAGCATACATATCTTCACTCATTTCCTTCCCAATACACATAGCCACTTCAACTTCTTTTTTCTCTTTACCACTCACGGCCTCCCCTTCACTTTAAGGCTCCTCAAGCTTAGCCTTTGACATCCTTTCCCTTATTCCCCTATACTCCTCGTGCACCTCAACCATACTCAAAAGAATGAAAGCGAAATGTTTTCCTCTATGTTTGAAGGAATACCTATTTATAAAAACATCATACAAAGCCCTCGTATCATATTGCAAAGGCCTTCCCAATAACATATGACAAGCTTACATTGACACTACTTCACATAACACCATATCTTTATAACCCTCAATGCTAAAGTTTACCAACACTTGGCTTTTCACCTTGATCATCTCACACTCATTCATCCACTGTAAGGTGTAAGGTTTTGTATGCTTAATCGTAGGCAACCCTAACTTCTCAACCATGTATGTGCTAGCAAGGTTAGCGCAATTTCCTCCATCAATAATAACAAAACAACCTTTGCCATTTACAACACATCAAGTGTGAAATATATTAAGCTACTGATCCTTACCCCTCTTCTCTAACCTCTTGGATGGTCAACACCTTCCTTGACAAAAATGTCGCAACCCTAAGTAGATAATAATTACCTCTATCACTCACATCCTCCAAAGGTGGCATTTCATTTTTTGGCTCCCCATCTGTGGAATCTAATTCACCATCATGTCTAGTGATCACATTGCATTTGTTAGGGCACTACGAAGCAATGTTACCTTTTCCATTACACTTGAAACACTTTACATCTCTAGTCTTAAGCACCATAACCTCATATTTCAACTTTGGTTTAGCCACTTCTGCAGCCTCCATTTATTCTTTATCCCATTTAACCTTATATGAAAACGATGAATGCGACAAACATCTAGATGTTAATTTCCTTCTAAACTGCTTCTCAACCTTGATGGCCATATGTAACATCTCATCCAACACCACATAATGGTTCAACTCTACAATATTGGTTAGTCCTCTATTCAATCTACATAAAAATCTCGTCATAATGGCCTCTCTATCCTTGACTACATTTTCTCTAATCATAGCAACCTCCATTTATATGTAATGATCCTCTACAATCATAGTCCCTTGATAGAGATCCTGTAACTTTTGGTATAAATCCCTATAGTAGTGATTAGGAATAAATCTCTTCTACATGCGAGCCTTCAGTCCTTACTAAATCTCTATAAGTCTATTATGGTCTCTTCTCCGGTTGGCAACTAATTGATCCCACCAAATCATAGCGTAATCCGTGAACTCAATAACTGCAAATCTAAGCTTCTTTCCCTCTAAATAATTATGGCAGTTGAAAATTAGCTCGATTTTCTTCTCTCACTCAAGATATATTTCTAGATCGTTTCTTCCTTGAAATGAAAGGAATTTTCATCGTAATACTCACCAAATCTCCATCTATTTCATCCCTTATACCGCGGTATCTTCGATCATCATACTCATGCTTAACATCATACCTATACTTATCTCCTTGCCTATGATCTATATCAAACTGCTTATCCCTCCTCTAATGCATCCGCCCGTACCTCTAAATCTCTAGGCCTAAATCTCTCCCCACTTCATCCATATCAGTAAAACCTATATATGTATTCTTATCCTCATACTCACATGGTGGTGGTGGCATATTTTGTGGCGGTGTCTTAGGTGGTGGTGGTAGTTCCCTCTGGACACTACTAGCTTGAAGACTAGCCATACCACTTGATAATTCCTCCAATCTCTCACATTTTCTCTTCACAATCACACATTTTCAAAAATTCCACACTTAAATTCTCAAACTTACCCTCTAAGGTTGAAATTCTTGCATCGATATTAGAAATTTGGTCTGCCATCTCAAGCTAAAATAAAGGGTTATATATCAATGGTCAAAATACGACTAAAAAACAAGCGAAAACTAGGAAAAGACATAAAGAACGAATTAACTCAATTAATTAACTAAGACTCAATAATTATATACAAAAAACCGATTTGAAAAACTAGTGAATTGTATGACCCAAACAACACTTTCTTGATGATTAAGTAGCCAATATTTTCCTAATTTACTATGGGAACTTTCATGCCAAGTAAATTAACACACAAGCTTTCCTTAATCAACAAAGAAAACCAAATTACACACAAAAATCTGAACTGAGTATAGGGTTGGTCGCAACAGTAATAAATTCAACCGAAATTTTCTTTTTGATTTAAGAAAGACTAAGGAGAACCCTAACACAACTTAACATATAAAGAATTTGATGGTGATTTTCATACTCGAGAAGATATGAAATATTAAGAAGGGTATTAATGGGATTTCATTTACCAAGATGGGGGCCCAAGGTCTTTGCAAGGATGAGGGTCTAGGCCCAAGACCCAGAGACGTCTGACCTGACATGTGGATCAGATTCGCCTACGTTTGAAGACCGACCCGAGGATGCTAGTTTTGGCTTTGAAGCATTATGAAGGGGACTCGGGATGAACCAGCAGAGGCACAATCACATACACTCAGGGAATGTGATCAATAGAATATACAAGCTAGAAGAAAATTATAACAGTTCAGACTTTCATCAAGGGAAGCTATTTCTCAATGTCTCTACATGCCCATAACTAAAGTGACCAATGAGGATATTAATGTTGGCTTGACCCTTTTGAAGGGAAGGTGAGGAAAGTGAAGACATCTCTGCCGACCTGACCTGTTAGTAGATGCAAGGGAGGACGTCACTTGTTTCAGTGTACCGACTCGAAGTTGTAGTATCATGCTCTTTGACAGACGATGTAAGCCTTGAACATAAGTTTGAGCCTTCCAATGACTGATGAGATAGGAGTAGGCCAGCGACTGATGGGATGGAAGAGAGCCTCAAGCTTATCAACTGACACACGAAACCACATGAATGGTTGGAATACAGGTTGGCACATGGGTAGAGTGTGTAGCAGTTACCAAAAAAAGGTGAATAAATGAATTTTAGATGGCAGGGAGTAGTTGTGTTAAGCGGTGGAGCTACGACTTGTAGGTTGGTTGGGGAAGAGTGCCTACGCAGTGATAACTTAGTAATATGGCCGACATCATAAATTGGTGAAATAATGGGTTATACACACTATATAAATTAGAGGAACTCATTGTAAGAGGTTGATTAATTTTTCTTGCTCATTCTGATAACTTTTTAAGAGAGAAAAATACTTAGTATAAACGATAGACAGAGCAAGTCAGTCTTACCTGAGCTCCTAATAAAAATTCATTTCCCCTTATTCCCATGGACGTAGGTTGGATCCATTCTGCCGAACCATGTTAAATCCTCTGTTTTTATGTGTGTGATTCCTTGTTTGTCTGCCAAGTTTGATTTGGTTCCCAACAAACCAAATAAATTCACTACTTGGGGGAGGTTTTCTTCGAGAAATTAATTTTCCCAAATCGCCCCAGGAATGAAAAATAATCGTCAACAGTTGGCGCCGTTTATGGGGAATCAGTATGAAAAGTGACGAACACACTAAGATGATGACAGAAGACGAAAATCACAGAACTTCATAGGCTTCTTCGACGGAGTGGATGTAGAATAAGGAAGAAACCCTGTGAAACGAGAGAGAAGATGCTCGAAGGGAAAGGAAAATGACCCAAGCTTTCATTAAGTCTATGCTAGAGAAGATTGAGAAGTTATAGAATAAGACATGTGAGAGAGGAGAAGAAGGCCCTAGCGGAAGGAGAGCGAAGATAGTTAGGGGAAAGAGGATCACCGGAGTAGACGGAGATCACATAAATGGGAAGAAGAATACCCAGAGAATGAAATCCGTAGTTGTTGCCAATGCTGTACCAACTAGGGATTTGTGGGAAGAAGAAGAAGGTAGAAAAACCCCAGAATCGTCTATCAACAGCCCGTGTTTCAGGGAGAGAGATCCGGTATGGTGCCCGAAGGAGAGGTGTGAGGTACCAAGTTATGGATGATATCACACTCGTGGTGGAGGGCGTGAGGAGACACTTGGGTGCAAGCATAACAACTCCGAGAGAAAAATGAGGAGTTGGTTCCAAAAGGAGATGAAAAAGTGGGATGAAAACATGAAACAAGGGACTTGAAGTGAGTGAGATGCAGAGACATCATCCCTTTTCATGAAGGAGGTGTTGGCAATGCAGTTTCCAATGAGATTTATCATGCCCACAATGGATGTTTACAAGGGCAACACAGACTCCAAGTCCCATATTGAGAAGTTTGTATTGTTGATGGAAATGTAGAGAGTGGTAGGGGAGGCCATCTGTAAGGTATTCACATTGACTATTGAAGGATCAAACAACTTGTGGTTCAGGACCTTAACCCTGGGAAGTGTCAGCAGTTTCTCCCAACCAAGAAAGTCATTTGTACGCCATTTCAAAGGGGCATGCATACCAAAGAAGATAGTGGGGTCATTGTGGTTGTTGAAGCAGAGAGATGAAAAGTCTTTAAGAAACTTTTTCGATAGGTACCATGACCTGATACTAGATGTCAGGGCGTATGAGTCCCCTGAGGCACTGCAAAGCTTTAAAAGAGCTCTTAGGGTCGAGAGATTATGGTCTCACCTGAGGATTCAGGAAATACCAGACTATGTCACGGCCTTGGAGCAGACGAGGAAATTTGTGTTAATGGAGGAAGAGGAGAATATCCCCCGAGGAGGGGCTATTTAGATATTGAAAGTACCCAGACTAGAAAATCATCGGGATGCAGGCATAGAACTGAGGAGACCGATCCCGAGGTAGAAGAGTTCAAGCCGATACCATAGAATAATCTAATATAATAGAGAAGGCCACCTATCCAGGTCATCCATGTCACCAGAGGGACAACGTACTGTTGGAAAAATTAACCAAGCCCCAAGATCAACAAGAACAAGCAAAATATATAAATACATGAATGAATAAATTGAAGTATGGCGGAATCATACTCACAATACTTGAAAATGGATGCTAAGATGATGCGAAATTCCTCCCTTGTGCAGTGAAGCTCTCGGCCAAGAAGAAAAGAGGGACTCCAAGTCGAGTTTGATCCTTCCAAGCTCAAGGATTAGTTTCCCATATCACCTATGTATGATCCCTTGAAGGTGCTAGCCTTTGTTGTGATTTTGAATGCACAACTTCTTCAAATCTTGCCACAAAAATTGAAGAAATGGAGAGCCCAAAACTGCATGTAGTTTCGGCAATGTGAGAGAGAGAGAGTTCATGATTTTGTTAAAAAAAATCAATTTATATTTATGCCATAATATTTATTAAATTAATAATAAACTTATGACACAAATCATGCAATGGCTTAGAGTGTCAAACACTCAAACTCCATGCAAAACCATTGAGTGTATTGTACACTATCACCATGCAATGTATTAACAATTAAATAATGCATAAAATGACATGTGTCATGTGGGCCCCACACAAACCAAATGAAAGTGGGCCCACGTGCACTCACGCGTTCGGGTTCGATATTTCCGAAATACCGAACTTACATCGCGACGTTAATTAAATCGAATTTAAATAAATAATTGCGCCTAGCGAAATTATTATTTACGTCGCTAACGAATTAATTCTAAATTAACTCGTTTGTCCGAATTAAAATCTAATTTTAATTTCGCGTCGAAATCGAATTTCGATTATTATATCGAATATAATATTTTTACGATTAATTCCAAATTAATCGTTCTCTCTCTTGTATAGTACTTTATCCAAGATAAAGTCTCTCCGTAATTAATCCAAGATTAATCGAGTTTGAATCATACGTCATTGGTGAATCTTCGGGAAGCGACCCAAGAGATCTCTGGATATGTTGGCAGTAAATACGGCCGTCAGATTATCTGAATACGTACGTACCAAGTACTACGTTTTTACCGATTTACAAGACAAGGTTAGCCTCTAGCAAAACGCCATGCCTACCCAATTCTCCAGAAATATTCTTATTGGAATATAAGATCTATAACAGGCGTAGTATACCGTAGTATAGTGTATATCGAACCAGTATCGGATGATCACATGTAAGGCCTGGGGCTGGAGATGTGTCTGCCCCGTACGATACACATATCGGACATCAAGCAACCAGTCTCTTTGAATCGGATAATCCTGACCTAGTCATATTATCCCGATGGTTGCAACCATTATAGAGTACTAGTTCTGTATCCCTCGCGATCATCATCTCCATATGTCTGAAGTGATACTTCCATCTTGACATCACACCCAATACACTACGATTCTCGATAAACCCAGAAGAGGTGTACACAGAACCCGTTAAAGCCCTGGACCACCAAAACTAAAGTTTACCGATTGTCGTAAGTACTAGCGATGCAAGTCTCAGGTTAAGATCATATGCACCTACCCTGAAGCGGACTCCCATAGACACGCAGACATACTACCAATGGGATTCCGCGGGGTCTATCCAGAGCGAAGCTGTTTTCCGTACCATCGGTAAAACACAACCTCCTACCGCACTTGCATAAGTATCCTATACTTAAATATATGAGAACTATGCCGTTGTGCCCTCACAACATGCACAAGTGCAGTACTAGTCTATTCCGCATTATCGATGTCCAATCTCGATAATACTACGACTAGGGATATTTAATGATTAAACCTTTAT
This sequence comes from Zanthoxylum bungeanum, assembly GCA_019454045.1. Classification (NCBI taxonomy): domain Eukaryota; kingdom Viridiplantae; phylum Streptophyta; class Magnoliopsida; order Sapindales; family Rutaceae; genus Zanthoxylum; species Zanthoxylum bungeanum. The sequence continues at coordinate 12,451 of SKCR01044619.1, forward strand.
GGATTGATACCGTCTCATATCATCACAATCCGGAACTAATCATAGGGACTCTTACCATTTATATCAAAGTAAATAAATTACAAAACGGTAAAAGGCAATTTCATTACTACATAGTTAATTTTGTACAATAATACAATATCATTTACAAAATAGTGACGCTATGGGTCATAACTGTCTAACAATCTCCCACTTGGCCTATAGCCAGTCACTCAAGCATCTAATACCTGAACTATGTATGTGTCGCTCAAACTTTTCCCGAGGAATTATTTTCGTCAGCGGATCTGCAATGTTGTCCTCTGATGCGATCTTTTCGATCTTCACATCGCCACGATGTATGATCTCTCGAATCAGATGGAATCGTCGAAGAACATGTTTGGATCGTTGATGAGACCTTGGTTCCTTAGCCTGCGCTATGGCCCCGCTATTGTCACAATACAATAAAACGGGCTCAGCTGCTAATGGAACTACTCCTAATCCAACTAGGAATTTTCGGATCCAAACCGCTTCCTTTGCTGCTTCAGCTGCTGCAATGTACTCCGCTTCAGTTGTTGAATCGGCAACAGTATCTTGCTTGGAAGATTTCCAGCTCACTGCTCCGTTATTCAAGCAAAATATGTACCCGGTTTGCGACTTGAAGTCGTCTCTGTCGGTTTGGAAACTTGCATCGGTATACCCAGATACCTCAAGTTCTCCATCTCCATAGATTAAGAAAACATCCTTAGTTCTCTTAAGATACCTAAGGATACTCTTAACCGCCATCCAGTGATCCTTTCCTGGATCGGCCTGATATCGACTACACATGCTCAAAGCATAGGACACATCAGGTCGTGTACATATCATGGCATACATGATCGATCCAACTGCCGAGGCGAACGGAGTCCGACTCATGTTGTCTCTCTCATCTTGTGTTTTAGGACACATGTCCCTAGATAGATAGACGCCATGTGATGTTGGCAACAGTCCCCTCTTGGACTGATCCATGTTGAATCTCTTCAACACTTTATCAATATATGTACTCTGGGAGAGTCCAAGTAGCCTTCTAGATCTATCCCTGTAGATCTTTATTCCTAGAATAAAAGCTGCTTCTCCCAGATCTTTCATGGAGAATTTCAATGAAAGCCAAGCTTTCACCGACGTTAACATGGGAATGTCATTGCCTATAAGCAATACATCGTCGACATAAAGGACAATAAAAGTCAGTGCACTCCCACTAACCTTCTTATATACAAGGATCATCTACGTTTTGAATGAAATCATATTCTTTTATGACCTCATCAAAACGTTGGTTCCATGACCTCGATGCTTGCTTCAGTCCATAAATGGACCGATTTAACTTACAAACCTTGTTTGCAAGTCTTGGTGCGATAAAACCGTCAGGTTGTTGCATATAAACATCCTCCAACAGGTTTCCGTTAAGGAAAGCGGTTTTAACGTCCATCTGCCATATTTCGTAATCGTAATATGCAGCTATCGCAAGCATTATCCGAATGGATTTAATCATGGCAACGGGTGAGAAAGTTTCGTCATAATCAACTCCAAGTTGTTGACGATACCCCTTCGCTACGAGCCTAGCTTTGTACGTTTGTACGTTGCCATCCATGTCGGTCTTCTTCTTGAAGACCCATTTGCATCCAATAGGCTTTACGCCTTCTGGTGCATCAACTAGTGTCCAAACTTGGTTGGTATACATGGAATCCATTTCGGCCTTCATGGCCTCTTGCCATAAAGTGGATTCGATACCTTGTATCGCTTCCTCATACGTAGCCGGTTCAGTATCCTCAATAAGATTAATATCTACATGAGGTGAGATCAGGAATCCATACCTCTCAGGTATTACCCTGACTCTCTCCGACCTACGTAGTCCTTGTGTAATTGAAGATTGTGGTTCAGTCTCATCCTGGATGGACTGTTCATGTTCCGTTCTCGATTCATTGCCAGGAACAGTATCACTACGACTTTCATCGAGTTCTACTTTCCTCCCACTAAACACTGCATTTAGGAATTCCTTCTCAAGGAAAACCGCATGTAGAGCAACAAATACTTTGTTCTCTTGTGGGTAATAGAAGTAATATCCTTTGGTTTCCCTAGGATATCCAACAAATAGGCATTTATCTGATTTGGGTTCAAGTTTGGTACCTTCCAAACGTTTGACGTATGCCCAGCAACCCCAAATCTTCAGGAATGAGAAACCTGGTTTCTTTCCTGTCCATATCTCATACGGAGTCTGTTCAACAGACTTTGACGGAACCCTATTCAAAATAAGAATTGCACTTTCTAATGCATGTCCCCAGAAGGATATAGGTAGCTCAGTGCGACTCATCATCGACCTTACCATGTCAAGCAAGGTACGGTTTCTCCGTTCAGACACACCATTTAATTGTGGTGTTCCAGGAGGAGTCCATTGTGAAAGAATACCATATTCTTTCAAGTAATCTTGAAACTCATTACTTAAGTATTCGCCACCACGGTCCGACCGTAATGTCTTAATACTCTTGCCTGTTTGTTTTTCAACTTCGTGTCGAAACTCTTTGAATTTCTCAAAAGTTTCCGACTTGTGCATCATTAGATACACATAACCATAACGCGATGCATCATCCGTAAAGGTTACGAAGTATCGATATCCACCTCTAGCCTGGCTAGACATGGGCCCACAAACGTCACTATGAACGAGGGCTAACAGTTCAGTGGCGCGTTCACCTTTACCACTAAAAGGTGATTTAGGCATTTTGCCTAATAAACAAGATTCGCAGACGTCATATGAATTTGGATCAAATCCGTCCAAGTACCCACTCTTCGAAAGTGTGGATATGCGAGTCTTGTTGATGTGTCCCAGACGACAATGCCACAAATAAGTTTCTTCCTTTGGATTACTCATTTTGAGCCTTTTGTTTGTTATTTTACGTTTTGGAGATTTATTTATATTCAAAATATAAAGACCATTATTTGCATCGGCAGTGCAAATTTCTGCATCATCTTTATATAAATAACACCTGGTGTTTTTAAATACAAAAGTGTACCCATACTGGGTTAACAAAGATACAGAAATAATATTCCTAGTTAAACTAGGAACAAAATAACAGTCATTTAGTTTAAGTACATGCCCCGAGGGCAGTTCCAAAACAAAAGTGCCTACGGCCAAAACAGCAACAGAAGTTCCATTTCCAACTCGTAGATCTACCTCCCCCGAAGCCAGTCTCCTGCTATCATGCAGATCCTGCACATCAGTACAAATATGAGAACCACAGCCAGAATCAAAAATCCAATTTTTATTAAGACTAGAAGTAGTCATATTTATCTCAATAACAAACATACCTGAGGCCGGTGCCTTGCCCGCCTGTATGTCCTCCTTGTGTCTGTCCTTGTTCATGCGGCAGTCACGCTTCCAGTGACCTTTCTTGCCGCATTTCAGGCAAACATCTTGAGACTTGTCCCTTGGCTTCCCAGAAGCCTTTGTTGACTTGGCCTTGCCTTTGTTTCTATGCTTTTTCTTCTTAACACCCCCAGTTGCCTTGAGCCCAGCTTTCGGCGTTTGAGATGTTGATGCAAAGTGCGCCTCGCGCTTGTTGCCTTTCAGAAGCTCTTTCTCTGACTCCTTGAGAATCGATAATAACTCTCCAAGAGTATCATCCGAATTCATCAATTTGTAGTTGATGACAATCTGTTTCCAAGTATCGGGTAGTGACTGTAGAAGTACATCTATAGACAGCTCAGCCTCCAAGACTATACCCATATTAGCCAATTTCAATATCGGCTATCATTTGAGTCCCATGGACCTCAACAGAACTACCATCAGTCATACGGGAGCGAAAGATTTTCTTCACTAACTCGTACCTCGCCATCCGCTTATTAGTGCGGTGAAGATCTTGCAATCTTGCCATCATATTATAAGGATCCAAGTCCCTATTCTGGCGGCGAAAGTGTTGAGTCATTGAAGCAAGCATGATCGACTGAGCCGTGTCACAATCATCACTGTGAGTTTTCCATAACTCCAGCTCAAGTGGCTCAGTGGGCTTAGGCCCGAGAGGTTTTTGTATCGTATACAGTATCCTCTCCGCCCCAAGGACTATCCTTAGGTTCATTTCCCAGTCGGCGAAGTTGGTGCCCTTGAACACATTATCACCCATGATTATGTCACGGACATTTCCTTTGTTTGCCATCTTAACTACGATAATCTAATTATCTAGTTAACGATATGTGGGTACAGTCAAACTGTTACATAAAAAAAAATAACATTGTATTAGTCCAACTAATGTGTAAATATTGACGAAATAAGTTGTGTAAGCGCGTAAAGCTAAGTATCTGAACGATAATTGCAAATTCAATACTAGCCTCCCACTATTTTCTGCAAGTCTCTAACCCTCTGTTGAGTACTCGGAAATCCTATTTCCTAGTGGGCTAGGATCCCGTTAAATAACACACAACCTTGACTTTGGCCAACAAATTGTATGATATTTAACTAGGTAGATCTCGAAGATCAATTGGATCCCATCCAATTCCTAGATCCGGTAGGTGGACATCTAAGTCCGAAACATATACATATGTCAATGCATCCAATACATTTTCCTAACCATTTCCTCTGAATCAACTAAGCCTTGGCTTTGGCACAACAAACCTAATGATTCCAGTTAAGCGGGACCCATTGACGAGGAAAGTTTCGTAATCAATGTCGATGGACAAGAAGTGATCTTGACTTTGGCCAACAAATCACAACTTGGACAGGACACCGATGTGGAACAAAACTCTCATGATTCAAACACATCCTCAATTGACAAAGGTCTTGACTTTGGCCAACAAACCAATGCCAATTTCGGATCTTGAGAAAGAATCATTCAACGGAAGGAAAATCGCTTAATATTGTTTGAGGGATTTTTCGCGTAATTGGCAACCAATTAATTTATCTTTGTTAGGTCTCATCATCATACACCCTTAAGCATGCTTCTAAAACATCATAAAGCGCGTAAAGTAAAGTAATAGCGATATACGGATGGATATGAACAACAACTTGTTCCTAGAACAAATCACTCCCTTTCCTCTCCCCGCTAGCTAGCACTATTCTACTCTTACCCAATTACATAATACAATAAGAGAAACCTCATTTACATTGAGGGGAATTAGGTGAGAAGAGAATACAAAGAGACAATAAGAGAAAGGCTGGACACGCAGGTCCAATTTATAAATTCTAAATTTACAATAATTTCTAAAATTACCCTTCCCTTCTAATATCCATCCGATATACACTATTCATACATCACATCCACATTCATTCATTCAAGGCATGTTATACAACCAATCAAATCCAATTAATTAGTCTTTAATTAGGTGACAATACAATGTTCAAACAATTGTTTGCATTTGCGCGAGTCCAACTCAATTTGAGAATAAATACTTATAGTATGAATTCACGAATTATATCGAACTACTCGTTAAATCCAATTTAAGTCGTATTCAATACTAATCCTATTATTTAATTCTAAATTAAATATTTACACTTTTATTGTGCTTTTATAACTTAGATTCCAAATCTAATACAATCGGGTCTCAAAGCCCAACTAACATCTAATGTCCGTTTAATTAAAGTCCGATGGGCTTTCAATTGATTTCTTTAGGCTTGGGTTTTGGTCAATGTATGGGTCAAACCCAATTACCAAGCCCAATAAGGAATCACCCTCATATGCCATAAAATCAATATCAAGCCCATAAGGCCCAATTAAACATAAAAGCCCATTTATTACATTTGGGCTTAAATGGTGTGATTTAGGCCCATTTTGGATCCAATCCAAATGGTCCAAATCTACTTGGCCCAACCAAGCCCATTATGTCCAAATATAATAGTTTTAGGCCCAATTCAAAATTAAGCCCAACTAACCAAATTTTAAAATTCCAAATTTTATAACTTAATTAATTAAAGTGTATTATCATGATTAATCCTTTAAATCAATATTCCCAAAATATCAAATTAATCCATTAATCATATTTTTATCTTAAATATATGTCCAACATTATTTAATCAAAAAATCAAGTCCCTAATCCTCCATCAAGCATTCGGCCAAGGTGATTAAAATGGTTCCGATTTCGTTTTCAATCCAATCGAGTTACAAATCATCATTCCATATTGTTTCAAGTCATCTAATGTCTTAAAATTAAAAAATCATCTAGTCCATATGCTTGCATGTATTCGGCCAAGCCTCATTTGGGTTGGAAAAATTAATCCAATTTATTTCCATGAAATTGATGATGTATAATCTAAATAACATACATCTAAGCATATTTAATCAAGCAAACTCATCAAATCATGCTTCATACAATTTTCCCCAAATAACATCCTAATATATTTGCATGCTCTTTAAGCTCAATGATACCATTGTTGGAAAAATTAACCAAGCCCCAAGATCAACAAGAACAAGCAAAATATATAAATACATGAATGAATAAATTGAAGTATGGCGGAATCATACTCACAATACTTGAAAATGGATGCTAAGATGATGCGAAATTCCTCCCTTGTGCAGTGAAGCTCTCGGCCAAGAAGAAAAGAGGGACTCCAAGTCGAGTTTGATCCTTCCAAGCTCAAGGATTAGTTTCCCATATCACCTATGTATGATCCCTTGAAGGTGCTAGCCTTTGTTGTGATTTTGAATGCACAACTTCTTCAAATCTTGCCACAAAAAATTGAAGAAATGGAGAGCCCAAAACTGCATGTAGTTTCGGCAATGTGAGAGGAGAGGAGAGTCTCATGATTTTTGTTAAAAAAAAAAATCAATTTATATTTATGCCATAATATTTATTAAATTAATAATAAACTTATGACACAAATCATGCAATGGCTTAGAGTGTCAAACACTCAAACTCCATGCAAAACCATTGAGTGTATTGTATACTATCACCATGCAATGTATTAACAATTAAATAATGCATAAAATGACATGTGTCATGTGGGCCCCACACAACCCAAATGAAAGTGGGCCCACGCGCACTCACGCGTTCGGGTTCGATATTTCCGAAATACCGAACTTACGTCGCGACGTTAATTAAATCGAATTTAAATAAATAATTGCGCCTAGCGAAATTATTATTTACGTCGCTAACGAATTAATTCTAAATTAACTCGTTTGCCCGAATTAAAATCTAATTTTAATTTCGCGTCGAAATCGAATTTCGATTATTATATCGAATATAATATTTTACGATTAATTTCAAATTAATCGTTCTCTCTCTTTGTATAGTACTTTATCCAAGATAAAGTCTCTCCGTAATTAATCCAAGATTAATCGAGTTTGAATCATACGTCATTGGTGAATCTTCGGGAAGCGACCCAAGAGATCTCTGGATATGTTGGCAGTAAATACGGCCGTCAGATTATCTGAATACGTACGTACCAAGTACTACGTTTTTACCGTTTTACAAGACAAGGTTAGCCTCTAGCAAAACGCCATGCCTACCCAATTCTCCAGAAATATTCTTATTGGAATATAAGATCTATAACAGGCGTAGTATACCGTAGTATAGTGTATATCGAACCAGTATCGGATGATCACATGTAAGGCCTGGGGCTGGAGATGTGTCTGCCCCGTACGATACACATATCGGACATCAAGCAACCAGTCTCTTTGAATCGGATAATCCTGACCTAGTCATATTATCCCGATGGTTGCAACCATTATAGAGTACTAGTTCTGTATCTGATGAGTGATAAATGTATCACTATTTCCCACTCATTTAACTTAATATTTTGTATAGTTTCTTGAGTTTTGTGAATATTTTGATGTGTTTTGTGTTATTTTGTAGATAAATAAAGTTTCAGGACATTCTGGAGGTGATTTGAAGCAAAACTGTGAAATTTGGTGAAATTTGGCAAAAAGGGTATTGTAATTTTGGACGTCCCGACACAAATTTTGGTAATTTTGGGCATCCGACACCGAAATAAATTCAAGACATTCTGGAGGTGATTTGGAGCAAAATTGTGAAATTTGGCGAAAAGGGTATTTTGGTAATTTTGGGCATCCCGACACCGAGGGTATTTTAGTAATTTAACCACCATGCCACGTGTCAAAGATTCAACGAGCCGTCATTTTTGGCACACCATGCCACGTGTCGAAAATTCAGCGATCCAAAAAAAATAATAATAAAAAAATAAAAATCAGAAAAATAATAAAAAAATAAAAATCAAAAAATAATAATAAAAATTAGATTTTTTTTGCCTATAAATAGATTTCGAATTTTTAGTTTCAAATGTACCTCTTCCTCTGAAATCCTTATAAATAAATTGAGAGTTCTTCATATTTTCTTCTTTATTTAGTTTTATTTACGCTTTGTAGTAGTAATTCTATTTTTCCATGAGGAGTAACCTCACCATGCTGAGGTAATAAGGTAATACTTTTACTTTTGCTATTTAGATTAATCTCCCTTAAAATATAATATATAAACTATTTAAAATCTGAATTAATGAAGATACCGCCATTCTAGTCGGTTGGTTTAAATTTATATTTCTGTTCCGCCTTATGGCTGGTATATTTGAATTTGACTTAATCAGGATACCCATTCCGGACGGTTGGTTTAAATATCACAAGATTATATATTATATTATTGGGAGATATCTAAATAGTAAATAGTAGAAGTTAATTCCTTTTACCTTAGCATTTCTTTTTATTACTTTTCAGTAATTTCATTTTCTGTCTTTTAAGTTTATATCAGCTTTAGTTATGTGTTGTAACTAAGTTAAATATCTAGGGTTGTGATAAATCTAATATCACCGATTTAAAAAGGGTTAGATTATAGTTTGGGTAATTAAAGAATTATTTGTTGAGTCATAACCTTAATGCCTTTTTATTAACTGATCACTAATAAAATTGATTAGATAAAACTTAAAATGAACTAGACATAGAGATTTTAAGTTTAAAGACCTTATACTCAACAACCCCGATCTTCTTTAAGGATAGATAAACCTTTAATAGATTTCCTTACAGGATAGACATATACCTGTCGGGCGGGGGTAATCAATAATTGGAATTTAATCTTAATGAATCTAGGTAATTTAATTGACATAGACATATGGTTCATTTGATTATTCTAGGTATTTGTAAATGACCATCGGAAGAGGCTTTTACATAATTTAGTATTTCAGATTAATAATTCAATAATTTACCTAACTATGATATAACTACTTCATCTTTTAAAGATATTAGAAAGATTCGCAACCCTAGATCTTTGAGTCTTTTATTTTCCTTAGTATTTTCTTTTGTCTTTTTATTTATTTATTTATTTAGCAAATCTACAAAGCAGATCATTTCAAGCAATCATTCACTTCTCCCTCAATTAGATATTTGTAAATAAATAATATCAACAACTAATAACAATAGTAGGAATTAAGTCCTCGTGGGATCGATATTTTTATACTACTTGAACGATACGTGCGCTTGCGTTATACGTGTGTGTTTACGCCGGTCAAGTTTTTGGCGCCGTTGCCGGGGACTTATTTTTCTTGAGTTATTAATTTTGAAGCTATCTAATTTACTTGTATCTAATTTTCTTTGTTTTATTATATGTACTTTTTATTTCTTTCTTTTGTGTTCAGGTGATCAAAAAAATGGAACATTTTGAAACATTACAAGCTTTACTAGAAGAAGATACACCCCAAATCCGGGAGCAACAGTCTAGTTTTCTGAGGCCTATTGTCCATCCCAACAATTATCACTGGATTTCAGAATCAAGCAACACTACATTTGCTCATCAGAATGAAATGGGAAGATGTGTAATTTGTGATGGTAACCACCCGAGCGATCAATGTATTTATCTTTCAGAGTGGCAGAATTATTGGAATCATTCAAGGTACGTAGAATCATCACATTTTCCATCTTATCCACCATCCATTTACAATCTTCATCAAGAACCAGATCCATCAAAGGAAGATCAGTTGATTCACATGCTCAAAAATTTGTTCGAGGAACGGGAAGCTCAATTTAATGTAAAAATTCAGAGTCAAGCAGTGTCTATACAGAGGATGACAGATCAAGTTAGACAATTAACAGAGAACCTGAATCACATATCTCAAGGAGCAAATTCAAATAATACTGAAGAAGCCTTCGAATATCCTGAGATTCATCATGACATCATAACAGAGGACGAGGCTGAGCAGTATCAAGAATCAGAGGTATCAGTTCAGAAGTCTGCACCAACCAAGTCTCAATTTGACTTTTATTATTCTGACTCTGACGAGGATGAAGAAACTGAGCTTTTTGTACAAACTGCACAAACAAGGAAGGATGAAACTTTCCATCCTCAGAATGAAGATCTTGGAGCATGCTTTGCTACGATGTTTGAAGAAGATCTTCCTAAAACATCTATTCCAGTCATATCAGAGGATGAAGACCTAAAATCTGACATTTCTTTTCATCCTCAGGTTGACAATTTTGAAAAATGTATTTCACAGATGACAGATGAAGAGCTGAATACAGAGATCCTAAAATTCATCTGTGAAGAAAATGTGGAGCAAGAAGCAGATCAAATGAAGGAGCAAATGTCTGACCAAATTGAAAATCCAGAGCATTCAGGAGAAACATCGTTGTATCGGGGAGTACAAATCAGAGATATCACCAAGAAGCTTGACAGAATGGAACTTCCATTCCAAGTCAAGCACCATACGAGACCTCCTGATTTTCTTTCTTTCTTTTCAGGAATCACTGGAACAACAAAAGTTAAAAAGGTGGCACGAGCACTGAATGAGACAAAACTCTTTTTGCCACTTTACCGTTGGAAGAGACCCTTCAAAAGCAACGCTCACGGGATTGTCTTTAATAGGACATCCAAAACGACGTTGAAACCTCCTTGACAGATAGATTTCAGTCACGTCTGGCTGAAGACGAAAAATTTAGCGCTAGCAGGGAGGCAACCCATGCAATTTGTTATAATTTCTATTTTTATTTTATGTATACATGTTGTAGATTTTTTAATTTTGTGTGTTATTTTTGTAGGAAAAGCACAAACGGAGCATTTTAAGACAGAAGGAATGGTGTTTGGCAAGAATATGAGATAATTCATTAGCGATGGCTGAGTAAGGAATGAAATCTTGAGACACATCCTAATGGATTTATATACCAAACGAGTGGCGTATTGCGTACACAATTCTGTTGCCTTAATTATTACTTTGATTTGATTTTCTTTTGTTATTTTCTTTATTTTCGTAGACAGGATCCATACTTTTTGACCTTTCACGATTTCTTTTGTTTTGTTTAGCTAACAAGCTTCCTTTGGAAGATACTAGTGCTATTATTACTCACCCTTTTTTTTTTCAGGTATTATAAATTCAGCCCGTCATTGCACTTTTGAAGGCATCCAGAGTTGAGAAAGAAATACATAAAAAATGGAAGCCACTTCAAGAAGACGAGTTAAGAACATCTGTGTATTTTGCGGTAGTAGTGTTGGTGCTAAACCACAATACATAGAAGCAGCACAAGAATTGGGTCGAGTCTTATCTGCAAGGAATATGCACTTAATATATGGCGGAGGCAATCTTGGACTAATGGGGATCGTTTCAAAAGCCGTACAAGAAGGAGGCAGTCATGTTTTGGGAATCATCCCAAAACCCTTGGCATAGGCAAATCTGATTGAACCATCAAACGGAGAGGAACTGATCGTGCCAGGTATGTCTGAACGACTGGTAGAAATGATTAATCATGCTGATGCTTTTATTGCTTTGCCAGGTGGCTTAGGCACACTGGAGGAAATTTTTATAGTGTTATCTTGGGCAAACGTGAACATACACCAGAAACCGCTTGGACTGCTCAACGTTGATGGATTTTATGATTTTCTTTGTGTGTTTCTTGATGATGCTCGGAGAAATGGGTTCGTGTCAAAACCTTTGAAAGAACTCCTTTTTACTGCTAGGTCTGCTCCAGATCTACTTGACCAACTCATAGCCTATGAACCACAAGTTGACCCTATCATTTCAAAGATAAAATGGTCTGATGATGATCGTGGTAAGAGGCGTCGTGTTAATCTGGATCTTAACCTTTAATTTGCTTGTAGTAATTCAGCCAACCAGGTACTATCTTCTAAACTCTTCTTCTACTGTTTAAGACATTGGGGACAATGTCTCATTTAGGTTTGGGGGTGAGGAATAGTTAATAGTACTTGTTTGTATTGTGTTTTTATTTTTAGTCCAAAATTTTTCGAAAAATACAAAAAAATTAAAAAATTAATAAAAACAAAGGGCATATTTAAAGCTAGGTATGGTTTGGTGTCTTCCTTCACTCACTACCTTTTTATAGGAAAAGCTGTGAAGGCACCTAGATAATCATTCACTTGTAGCGTGTTGTGACAGACTAGTTTGGAGGACTCGTTGTTTATTCCTGACAACAAGCGATAAGAGCCTAAGGGGCTAGGGTACTTAAGTGAGCCTCGCTCCACCTTCCCTCTGGGGAATCTACAACGGGAAGTCCATTCGACAGTTAGTCACACACCATAAATTCGTTGGCACGTACCATAAGGTATAAAAAGGTGCGTTCACTTGGTCGCTTGAACCCTTGAGTGGGGAGTCCTAGTTGTGAACAATCCTTCGTCAGCAAGAGCCTTTGAAAAAAAAAAAAAAAAAAAAACACACACACACACACATGTAAATTATAGTTATATGATCAGTAGAAATGTTTTGTTGTTACGTTGACTAAAAAGATGAAATTGGTAAGAAATAGCTGTGTAAGGAATTTCCACTCCTGAGACGTATTTCAAACCTAATTCAAAACAAGTTAATTTTTGTTTATTCACTTTTGAATTATTTAATCTGTAAATTCTCCATTAAACTGACTAAAATGGATCTTCATATACTTAGTTGGCAGATATTATCAACATACATGGTAACATACGGACATAGGATAAAATTGAAAAGATTGCAATATTCAGTGCTATAGTTTAATTGGAGAAGCATCTCAAAAAAAAAAGTGATGGAATAATAAAAAAAAAAAATGTCTGAGATCTGAGTTATTAAGTCTGTAAGGGTATTTTAATACCTAGTGCCCTAAAACCAACTGGTTTGGGAGTCATTGGCCCAACACTCGCTACATGGATCAAAAAGATGATAGAAAATAAATATATATATATCTGAAGTCTGAGTAATTAAGTCCTTAGGGGTGTCTTAACACCTGATGCCCTAAAGCCAACTGGTTTGGGAGCCACCGACCCAAAGCTCGCTACATAGATGGAAGATATTGTATATAAATAAAAAAATAGAGAAAAGAAAAAATCAAAGAAAAATCAAAAAAATCAAAAAAAATTATTCCATTACTACAAAAGGTGTGAAATCTGATAAAACTTTAGGACAAAAATATTACTCTCTTATCAACTGCACTTATGACTGTTATGGGCGAAATGAGTTGTTTAATATTATGTTGGCTGTGTATATGAAGAATGGTAAAAATAATCGGAGAATTTACTTATTTAGTAATTTAGAATGAAACAAAATAACTAATAACTTGGAGTAGAAGTTTCACATGATTAGTCACTAACTTCTTTATTCTATTTTCTCTTGTTTTTTTGCTTTTGTGTGCATTAGTTTCACTACCTTTTTACTTTTATAAAATGTTTGTGGGTATCATTGCTGTAAATCCTCACGAGACTACAACTCGTCCACTAGGGACACCTAGGGGTTTAAAGGCTTGTTGCATATGCTAAATGCAATCGTGATCCCTACGAAAGTGGCTTAGTTAAATTTACTTTGTTATTTTATTTTGCTCGAGGACTAGCAAAATGTTAGGTTTGGGGGTGTGATGAGTGATAAATGTATCACTATTTCCCACTCATTTAACTTAATATTTTGTATAGTTTCTTGAGTTTTGTGAATATTTTGATGTGTTTTGTGTTATTTTGTAGATAAATAAGTTTCAGGACATTCTGGAGGTGATTTGAAGCAAAACTGTGAATTTGGTGAAATTTGGCAAAAAGGGTATTTTGGTAATTTTGGATGTCCCGACACAAATTTTGGTAATTTGGGCATCCCGACACCGAATAAAGTTTCAAGACATTCTGGAGGTGATTTGGAGCAAAATTGTGAAATTTGACGAAAAGGTATTTTGTAATTTTGGGCATCCCGACACCGAGGGTATTTTAGTAATTTAACCACCATGCCACGTGTCAAAGATTCAACGAGCCGTCATTTTTAGCAACACCATGCCACGTGTCGAAAATTCAGCGATCCAAAAAAATAATAATAAAAAAATAAAAATCAGAAAAATAATAAAAAAATAAAAATCAGAAAAATAATAATAAAAAATTAGATTTTTTTTGCCTATAAATAGATTTCGAATTTTTAGTTTCAAATGTACCTCTTCCTCTGAAATCCTTATAAATAAATTGAGAGTTCTTCATATTTTCTTCTTTTATTTAGTTTTATTTACGCTTTATAGTAGTAATTCTATTTTTCCATGAGGGAGTAACCTCACCATGCTGAGGTAATAAGGTAATACTTTTACTTTTGCTATTTAGATTAATCTCCCTTAAAATATAATATATAAACTATTTAAAATCTGAATTAATGAAGATACCGCCATTCTAGGTCGGTTGGTTTAAATTTATATTTATGTTCCGCCTTATGGCTGGTATATTTGAATTTGACTTAATCAGGATACCGCCATTCCGGACGGTTGGTTTAAAATATCACAAGATTATATATTATATTATTGGGAGATATCTAAATAGTAAATAGTAGAAGTTAATTCCTTTTACCTTAGCATTTCTTTTTATTACTTTTCAGTAATTTCATTTTCTGTCTTTTAAGTTTATATCAGCTTTAGTTATGTGTTGTAACTAAGTTAAATATCTAGGGTTGTGATAAAATCTAATATCACCGATTTAAAAAGGGTTAGATTATAGTTTGGGTAATTAAAGAATTATTTGTTGAGTCAAACCTAATGCCTTTTTATTAACTGATCACTAATAAAATTGATTAGATAAAACTTAAAAATGAACTAGACATAGAGATTTTAAGTTTAAAGACCTTATACTCAACAACTCACGATCTTCTTTAAGGATAGATAAACCTTTAATAGATTTCCTTACAGGATAGACATATACCTGTCGGGCGGGGGTAATCAATAATTGGAATTTAATCTTAATGAATCTAGGTAATTTAATTGACATAGACATATGTTCAATTTGATTATTCTAGGTATTTGTAAATGACCATCGGAAGAGGCTTTTACATAATTTAGTATTTCAGATTAATAATTCAATAATTTACCTAACTATGATATAACTACTTCATCTTTTAAAAGATATTAGAAAGATTCGCAACCCTAGATCTTTGGTCTTTTATTTTCCTTAGTATTTTCTTTTGTCTTTTTATTTATTTATTTATTTAGCAAATCTACAAAGCAGATCATTTCAAGCAATCATTCACTTCTCCCTCAATTAGATATTTGTAAATAAATAATATCAACAACTAATAACAATAGTAGGAATTAAGTCATCGTGGGATCGATATTTTTATACTACTTGAACGATACGTGCGCTTGCGTTATACGTGTGTGTTTACGCCGGTCAGTATCCCTCGCGATCATCATCTCCATATGTCTGAAGTGATACTTCCATCTTGACATCACACCCAATACACTACGATTCTCGATAAACCCAGAAGAGGGAACCCGTTAAAGCCCTGGACCACCAAAACTAAAGTTTACCGATTGTCGTAAGTACTAGCGATGCAAGTCTCAGGTTAAGATCATATGCACCTACCCTGAAGCGGACTCCCATAGACACGCAGACATACTACCAATGGGATTCCGCGGGGTCTATCCAGAGCGAAGCTGTTTTCCGTACCATCGGTAAAACACAACCTCCTACCGCACTTGCATAAGTATCCTATACTTAAATATATGAGAACTATGCCGTTGTGCCCTCACAACATGCACAAGTGCAGTACTAGTCTATTCCGCATTATCGATGTCCAATCTCGATAATACTACGACTAGGGATATTTAATGATTAAACCTTTATGGATTGATACCGTCTCATATCATCACAATCCGGAAATAATCATAGGGACTCTTACCATTTATATCAAAGTAAATAAATTACAAAACGGTAAAAGGCAATTTCATTACTACATAGTTAATTTTGTACAATAATACAATATCATTTACAAAATAGTGACGCTATGGGTCATAACTGTCTAACACGTACACCGTCATGAATAGACCACTATCCTAGATAGCTCGGGAAATCTAGGATAAAGGCCTACTATTTGAGCTTGACCTAAGGAGGTTTCCAATTGAGAAAATAAATGACATGGATTCTTGTGTGCACCATAATGTGAGTGGACATACCATGGAATGATGTAGAGACTTGCAAGAGTATATGGAAGACTTGGTAAGGAACAGCTACCTGAATGGATGCATAGACCACGTAGCTATGAAGGCCAAACAACACCGATAGCGACAGACGTTGATGAGTAGAAAATATATCAATATTTACCACCCCATTTACTTAATATTTTGTATAGTTTCTCAAGTTTTGTGAATATTTTAATGTGTTTCTGTTATTTTGTAGATAAATAAGATTTCAGGACTCAATGGAATCAAATCAGGGCTAAAACGGTGAAAAACAGATGAAAAAGGCAAATTGAGAAATTCAATATTCACGCATCGCGATGCGCAATCCCTTTGCATCGCGACGCGCCTAAATTATTCAGCTACTGACACGCGTCATCGCTATATCATGACGTGTGTCATCATCACATCATCATGACGTCAGCATCGCAACGCCAAGCCAATAATTGAGTCTGCCGACAACCGCCATCTTCTGTAGCTTACGTCACGACGCCAAGCCTTCACATGTCGCGACACAACACATTTTTGGAGCCTATAAATAGAGGCTGAAATCAAAGGATTTCTTCATACTTTCTTCTGGGGAATTTCCTTAGAATACTAAGAAGAGAGCATCTTGTTTGTTTATTTCTAGTTTTCTTTTATTTAAGTTTTATTTTAGCAATAAAAGTGTGTGTGTTTTACTTAAAGCATGAGTAGGTAACTTCTTTCTTCTAAGGTGAAAAGTTGAAGAATTTATTATAATAATTTAGATTAATCTCCCTTAGTTATAATATATAAATTATTTTAAAACCTGAGTTAATGGGATACCGTATTATTGGTTAGTTGGACTTAATTAAATTAATTTTGACCTGAATTAATTGGATACCGCCTTTATGGTCGGTTGGAATTAATTAAAATCTGACTTAATCAAGATACCGCCTATATGATCAGTTGGTAAGAAAACGTAAATTTATATATTATAACAAGAGAGATTTCTAAATTAGAAGTAATAAAAATGGATCCCCTAACCCCATCATTTTATTTTATTATTTTATTTTACGTTTTTAATTTTCAAATTTGTTTTAAAATATTTTATTTATTGTTGTCTTCAGTAATCCTAGGTATGTGTTGTAACTAAATACCTTAGCTAGGGTTGTGATGAATTCCAATACCATAGGCTTATAAGTTGGTTATTTTGTGTCTTGTGTGATGTATAGGTTTATTTATTGAGTCTTAGTCTTAATGCTTCTTATTAATTGGCCACTAATAAGATTGATATGGAAAACTTAAAATGAAATTGACAAAGGGATTTTAGGTTTCAGCCTTAGACCTAATAGCTCACGATCTCATCTTAGGGTAAATTTTCCTCAGGGTAGATTTCATTCCAGGATAGAAATATACTTATCGGGCGTGGGTAGCCATAATTGGAACTTAATCTTAATAAATTCAAATTTTTTTGGTTAACATAGACATATAGTTAATTGGGTTACTTTGGGTGTTTGCATTTTACCATCGACATAGGCTTTTGTATATTTTCGTATTCCAAGTTAATAAACTGATATATTACACAAACATGAGATAATCAATTCATTTTTAAAAGTTTGAAGGATTCATAAACCTAGATAGCTTTATACTATTGATTTTTCCTTTAATTTACTTTTGCACTGTTTTAATTACTTGTCTTTAGTAAACATCACCAATCAACCAACAATCAAATCAATTAGATACTCGTAGACTTTTATCTTCGTAAATTGATAACATAGGTATTACATTCTCGTGGGATCGATATATTTTATACTACTTGAGCGATACGTGCGCTTGCGTAACGTGTGTGTTTACCATCGATCAAGTTTTTGGTACCGTTGCCGGGGACTTATTTATCTTTTACTATTAATTTTGAGGTTAGATAATTTTACTTGTATCTAATTTGCTTTTACTTATTATTTTTGTTTTCTTGTGTTACAGGTTCTCAGACACTACATGAGAAGAAGAATAAGCTTTGAAATCCATTCACTTGACCCAGAAATTGAAAGAACAATCAGACAGTTGAGAAGGGAAAGGCGAGAAGGCCAAGAAGTATTGATCAACATGAACAATCAATAACCTGAACCTTTGGAATTTGCACCACCAATTCCCATTCGAGACAAAATAATTCTGGTGGTTGACGGCTTCATATAATGGATTGTACTTCCTCCCTTACTAGCAAATACTTGTGACATCAAAACATGCATTTAGATGATACAACAATCAGTTCAATTCGGGGGAAGTGCAACTGAAGATCCTAATGCCCACATCAGCAACTTCCTGGAACTTTGCGGCACATTCAATTACAACCGAGCGGCAGAAGAAGTAATGGTCTGCGTGTGTTCCCATTTTCCTTGAAAGACAGAGCTAAGGCTTGGCTCCATTCACTACCAGCAGGTTCCATCACAACTTGGAACACTCTTGCCCCCAAATTACTTGCAAAATATTTTTCCCCAGCTAGTACATTAAAATTAAGAAATGACATCACATCATTTGTGTAGCATGACTCAGAATCCTTCTGCGAAACATGGGAAAGATACAAGGAATTGCTTCAAAAATGTTCTCACTATGAAATTGCAAAGTGGCTAAAAGTGCAAACCTTATACAATGGAATTTCTATACTAATGAGAACCATAATAGATGTTGTTTCTAGAGGAGCTTTAATGGCAAAAGGAAAAGATCAGGCTTGAGACTTAATTGAAGAAATGGCCAACAATAATTCTTTATGGCCAATAGAGAGAAACATGATCCAACAAATAGTAGAAATTCATGAGTGGTAAATAGATCACTATTTTCCACTCCTTTAACTTAATATTTTGTATATTTTCTTAAGTTTTGTCAATATTTTGATGTGTTTTGTGTTATTTTATAGATAAATAAAATGACAGGACTCTCTGGAGGCAATTCGGGACCAAAACAGCGAAAAACGGACAAAAAAGGTTAAAAATATAAATTTCCTGCTAAAATACATCGTGCTAAAATACACCGCCTACTATCTTGTGCCGCTAAGATGCGCCAAACACGTGTCACAATCAGAGAAGTTTGCTAACATGCCCCATTCCTAACGAGCGCTTGCCATCTGTCAACATCACAGAAAATCTGCTAACGTGCGCCAGACACGTGTCACCATCACATACTGCCGTCACTTATTATTGAAACACGTCATTGATGACGTCTGTAGGACACAGAACTTGACGACGCTGTTCTAGGCTCGCGGCCTAGTTGGGAGTATGAAATAACATGGATTCGCCACCCGGTGTGAACCGGGACAAAGATTTAAGACCGCACTCACCCCTCTCAAGGGAAGACCTCAAACCGTTGGGTTCGGAATGGTCCATTACTTATGTCACTTGTGATGATATGATTTGTGCAATAAACTAACCGATTCTATTCAACATTCATGCTTAAGGGTAATCTACGTCTAGTAAGCATTTATCAAAATAACTCATAATCTAAGTTTGCATGCTTAAAAGTAAGTCTTTGAACGGCAAACACAATACCACACAATGAGCAAATTGAACCATCAAGACAAAATAAACAAATATCTATTCCAATATAAACATGAACTAAACAAAATATCATGCCTAAAATAACATAATCATGCTTTGAAAATAAATAACAAACTAAGCTAAATCATGCTTTAAATAATAAATAAATATCCTACAAACTATAACATGCTCAAACACAAGTTTGGATGAGACGAAATACGTGTCTCTTAAGTGGTACGTGGCGTTGTATCCCGAGTGCAGACCACACTACCGTCCATTCGGATTCGGCTACGGAATTTACGTCCGGGTTTCCATCCTATATACCACAAAAGGGAACACATATTCCGCTCATCCAACAATCACATCTTGCCTCAAACGACTCTCATGTGATAATATTTCTAGAATAAATAAAATAAACGAAAGATAATAAATAAAAGGGTGCCCTCAGGTCTAACCTCTTTTGTCGTCTCTCGAAAACGCGTTACACGGCCGTCGGAAGGGTCGATGTTCCAAAATTTTCTGGTTCACTAATCCAACATTTTCCCTCGCTGTTTCGCTATTTGAGCTGCTATTTTCACTCTGTTTCACTGCTGTTTGTGTTGTATTTTCTGGTCACTATTTTTTGGTAATTAGGGGACTATTTTGGGCAGTTTTTTAGGTTCAGTTGTGGGGGTTTCTTTCGACTGTTTTAAGGCTTGCGTGAGGCAGTGTGTGTGTTGATAATTGACATGTGTGCACTGTGGTGGTGAATATGTGTTGAGGAATCTGTGGGGCTGATGAAGGCTAGGCGTGAGAAGGGCTTGTGTGTGGGCATGTGGCTTTCGTGAAGGGCAGGCTGTGAAGTTGTTGGTGTGAGAAGGGCTTATGCGTGTGTGATGGCGAAGGTTAGTGAGGCAATGTGTGTTGAGTGAGTGCAGGTGGCGTGTTGAAGGCTTGTGAGGGGCAGATGGCGTGTTGGATGAGGGATGTGAAGGCTTTATGCATTGAAGGTGGGTGCGTGAAGGCTTAAGTGAAGGCAGGTGCGTGCATGGACATAATGATGCCTGGTGACTGTGCGTATGGACTGGCAACGTGAGGGTTTGAGTATGAATGGCCAGTGAGGGCCGTGTGTGTGTACGTGGCTTATGGCCTGTATGTGAGTTGCCTGATTAGGTGAAGCGGTGAGGGTTGCTTGGATAGGTAAAGCGGTGAGGGTTGCGTGAAGGGCGAGCTGGTTTGTTTTGTTGCTTTCGAACGATTGTTGCTTTGAAAGGTGGTTGCTTTATTTTGAGGCCAGTTTGTAGGGATTTTGGTCACGGCAATGTAGGTTTTTTTGTTATGTGAATTATGTGTATCAGCCAGGGTTTGGTAAGGGGGTGAAGGGTTCTTTTTATAGGCCAAGGGAGGGGGTTTTATCTTGTTGGAGAAGGAATATGATTTGTGTGTTAATGAGGAGATCTTTTAATTTAGTATGTGATAAGGAAATCCTTTAATTTGGGGAAGTGATTTATGTATTTTAGGAAAGAGATTTAATTTAATTTAGGAAGGTGATTTAATTTGTGAGATGTGTTTTAAATGGTTTAATTATTTTTTTGATGTGATTTAATGGGTTTGGTGTGTTTTAAAACAGAGGTCCAACAAGCGAACCAGAAGCGAAACAAGCGACTTAAATCTGAAAAAATACTAATTCCCAACTTTACCCTTCCAACGTCCGTTTCCCGCGGCTTTCACAACTAAAGAGGTAGTGTCTCCATACGAGACTCATCATCGGGCTAATATGCAAAAATGCAATGCCTACATCGTCATGCTGACATCAGCGTCACGATGTGCACTCCCTTACTCGTTGCGATGCCGACATAATTATTACCGATGCTGCTGATGCCACGTGTCCTCATCTCAACAGAAGCCGTGCTTGTTGGTTTTCTATAAGGTCCCAAGGTCAAACAAGACATGAAATTATGTGTGAACACATCAACGGAGGTAGTGGAATACTCACATTGATCGGTTGAGTCGATTTGGAGACGATTCAAGCCCAAAAACGCACTGCCTTTCACGCCCACTGCATGCAGTCCACTGCCCTGCAAAACAGAAAATTGGGTGAAGAAACGGAGCTCCAATCTTCATCCGATGGATCCCGACTCATGGGGGAACCTCCCTACCATCTTCGCAAGACTCGTAGTGTGCTAGCACTTGATTTCTCACCATGAGAAACCACTCTTTGCTTCCCTATTATCACGCCCAAACTGGTTCAAAACCAGTGAAGAATTGCTTCCATTGCCGTGAGAGGAAGAGAGAATTTGAGAGAGAATAAGTGTGTTATGTTAATTAAATGATTTACCAAAAATCAATTTATATTTATGCCATAATTATTAAATTAATAATAAATTTATGACACAACACATGCAATAGCTTAGAGTGTCAAACACTCAATTCCATGCATTAACATTGAGTGCATTGTACACTATCTACATGCAAAGCATTAGAATGACATGTGTCATGTGGGCCCCACACGTTTCCAAATGAAAGTGGGCCCACGTGCACTCACGCGTTCGGGTTCGATATTTCCGAAATACCGAGCTTACGTCGCGACGTTAATTCAATCGAATTTAAATAAATAATTACGCCTGGCGAAATTATTATTTACGTCGCTAACGAATTAATTCTGAATTAACTCGTTTGCCCGAATTAAAATCTAATTTTAATTCCGCGTCGAAATCTAATTTCATTTAATATATCGAATATATTAATTCATCGATTAATTCCAAATTAATCGTTCTCTCTCTTTAGACGACATTTTATCCCAGATAAAATATCTCCGTTATTAATCCTAGATTAATTTTCTCTCTCTTCTATTATAATCCCAGATTATTCAAGAGTGCGAGTTGTGCGTCATCGGTGGATTATCGGGAAGCGACCCATGAGATCCCCGGATAAGCTGGCAGTAAATACGGTCGTCGGAGTATCCGAATCACGTACGTACCAAGTACTACGTTCTACCGATTTACGAGACAAGGTCGACTCCTAGCAAAGCACCAAGTCTTCCCAGGTTCTCCGGACATATTCATCAAAGAATATCTAGATCTGTATCAAGCGTAGTATACAATTGTATTGTGCATATTGGCCCAGTATCGGATAATCACGTGCTAGGGCTGGGGCTGGATAAGTGTTTGCCCCGTCCGAAACACATATCGGATGTCTGGTAACTAGTCTCTATAATCGGATATTCATGACCTGGTCATAATATCACGATTGGATGCGCATCACTAAAAGAGCACTAATACCGTATCCTGCGTGACATCATCTCCATTATGACTGGAGTGACACTTCCATCTCGACATCACATCCAATACACTACGATTCCTGATAAACCCAGAAGAGGTGAACACAGAACCAGTTAAGATCCCCCACCACCAAAACCAAAGTTTACCGATTGTCGTAAGTATTAGCGATGTAAGTCTCAGGTTAAGACCTACACACCTACCTTGATTTCGGCCTCCCATAGACACCTAGTCATAATACCAATGGGATTCCGAAGGGTCTATCCAGAGCGAAGCTGTTTCCCGTACCATCGGTGAAACACGACCTCCTATCGCACTTGCACAAGTATCCAATACTTATATATATGAGAACTATGCCGTTGTGCCCTCACAACGCGCACAAGTGCAATACTAGCCTATTCCGCATTATCGATGTCCAGTCTCGATAATACTACGGCTAGGGATATTTAATGATTAATCCTTCGTGGACTGATACTGTCTCATATCATCTCAATCCAGGAACTAATCATAGGGACCTCTCTTCATTTATATATCTAAGGTGATCTAATCACAAATGACGAGAGTGCAATTTCCTTGTTACATAGTTAATTTGCTACAACAACACAATGATCTGTGCAAATAGTGACGCTATGGGTCATTTTGTCCAACAATCTCCCACTTGGCACATTGCGAGTCACTCAAGTGTCCTACACCCGAACTATGTAAGGTTCGCTCAAATTGCTGAGGAAAGATTTTCGTCAGCGGATTTGTTTGTTTATCGTTTGACGCGATTTATACGATCATCACATCGCCACGATGTATGATCCGAACGAATCAGATGATATAGAAGTATATATCTGGATCGTCGATGAGACCTTTAATTCCTTAGCCTG
This sequence comes from Zanthoxylum bungeanum, assembly GCA_019454045.1. Classification (NCBI taxonomy): domain Eukaryota; kingdom Viridiplantae; phylum Streptophyta; class Magnoliopsida; order Sapindales; family Rutaceae; genus Zanthoxylum; species Zanthoxylum bungeanum. Next base: position 36,381 of record SKCR01044619.1, read on the forward strand.
TGCTGACGCCTAGCTCAGCTGCTAACAGAACTATATCTAATCTAATTAGATTTATTTTCGACCCAAAAGACTTCTATTGCTGCCTCAGCTGCAGCAATAATCCGCATTTTTGTTGTTATTCGGCAACAGTTATCTTGCTTGGAGATTTCCAGCTCACTGTCCCGGTGTTCAAACTTTATAGTACCGTAGTATTTAACTGTTTGGAAACTTGCTGCAGTGATCCCAGTCACTTCAAGTTCTCCTTCTCCATAGTTTAAGATAAATCTTTAGTTCTCTGAGATACTAACAGATGTTCTTAACTTCAATCCAGTGACTGTCACTTGGATTGACCTGATTGTGACTCCATATGCTTGAAGCGTATGAGACACCAATACAAGTACATTTTAAATGTACAATTTCCCAGAGAGTGTTAAACTCCAAATCTATCCCAGTAGATCTTTATTCCTTGAATAAAGGTTGTTACTCCCCAGAATTCTACGGAGAATTTCTATGAAAGCCAAGCTTTCAACAATAGCTTTATGGGAATTTTCACTGTCAGTGCGCTCTCCCACTAACCTCCTTATATACACAAGAATTATTCGTTTTGAGTCAAATCATAAACCATTATGATTATTTCAAAACGTCAGTTCCAAGAACCTTATGCTTGCATCAATCCAAACATGGATCGAATAACCCGCAAACCTTGTTTGTCGGTTATACAAAATCGTCAGGATGTTGTAAACATCCTCCAAAAGGTTTCCTTTTCAGGAAAGCGATTTTGATCTGTAACTGACATATTTCATAAATGAAATATACAGTTATCAACAAGCATCTTCAAAATGGATTTACCATGGCAACAGGTAAAAGGTTGAACCGTTATTAACATAATGTTGATGATAACGATACCTTTCCGTCAAAAGCATAGCTTTGCACGTTGGTATGTTGCCTTCCATGTATGTCTTCCTTGAAGACGTTTAATGTACCATAGGCACAACGCCTTGTGGTACAACAACTAGTATCCAAACATAGTTGTTATACATGGAATCCATTTCGGACTCATGGCACTTTGCCATAACAGGGAGTCGATACCTCGTATCACTTCCTCATAACGTAGTCGGATGGTACACCTCCATAAGATTGACATCTTTATGAGGTTAGATCAGAAACCCATACCCTAGGTTGTTTTCTGACTCTATCCGATCTACTAGTTCTTGTGTATTTGAAGATTAATGGTATAGATTCATCATAGATGAACTATTTGTGTTCCATTAAGGACTTCGTGCCTTGAACAGTATTACTCCGATTTTCATCGAGTATCACTATCCTCCCACTGACCACTGCATATCGGTATTCCTCTCAGGAAAACCGCATGGTGAGCAACAATTATTGTTCTCATGTGGGATTTAAGTACTATACTTAAGGTTTCCCTTAAGATAACCTATATTGGCACTTATCCAATTTGGGTCCTTAGTTTGGTATCATCCAAACGCTATGCCTGGCATACCCAAATTATCAGGAATGAGAAACCTCGTTTCTTCCCTGTTCATATCCTATATGATATCTGTCAAACAGATTTATATGGAACCTTTTTCCAAATAAGTTTTGCACTGTTAATACATATCTGTTGAAGGAAATAGTAGCTCAGAGCGACTCGTGATAAACCTTATCATGTCCAACAAAATTCGGTTTTAGTTCAGACACACCGTCTAACTGACGTGTCTCGGGAGGAGTCCTCATCTGAAAGAATACCGTACTCTTTCATGTACGTATGAAACTTACTGCTTAAGTATTTTCCATTACGGTATTACCGTGGCGGAATAAAAATACTATAGCCGATCTGTTTGTCTACTTCGTGTCGAAACTCTAAAGTTTCCGATCTGTGTTCTTCAAAAGAAACACATAACCACAACGTGATGTCACATCCGTTAAGGTCACGAAATATTCATGTTCACATCTAGCCTAGCTAGATATGGGCCCACTTACTTCACCATGAATAGGGCTAACAGATCGGTGGCCCTTTTACTATTACCAAGAAGTAAATAGTATTTTAGGTATTTAACCTAATAAACTAGATTCGTAGACCTTATTTGAATAGTCAAATCAGTCCTAGTACCCACTCTTAAAAGTGTGGATATACGAGTCTTCTTTAATTGTGTCCTAGACAACAATGCCACAAATAAGTCTCCATTGATCAAATCAATTTGAGCTATTTATTTGTCATTTTATATGTTTGAGATTTTATTTATATTCAAAATATAAATTCTGTTATTTACATCCAATGTATTTATCTCAGTATCATCTTTATATATTGAAACACTTTAGTGTTCTAGAATATAAAGGTTTTATCCGCAATGGATTAAACACTGATATAGAGATAATGTCTCTAGATAACTAGTTACATTATAACATTTCCTAATTTAAGTACATACCCAAAGGGTAGTTCCTAAACTTAGGTATCTACGGTCGAAACAGCGACTTTCGTCCCGTTTCCGATTCGCAGAGTAATCTCGGCTTGAAGCCAGTATCCAGCTCACAGCGGATTCTGAACGTCAATACATATATTTTATGTACCACACTAAGTATTTAAAATTCAATTTTAATACTAGTAGTGAACATAACTTTGACAAATATTTTAAAGTTAGAGCCTCGCCCTTTCTTTAATTCCTTCGTGTCTTCCATATCCAAATGGTAGTCACTTTGGGATATGTCAATTATCCTTTTCAATATTTCACAAACCACTTGGGTTTTAGAATATCGAAATGATGTGCACCTTGTGCTACATGCCCAATTGCAAACTTTGACTTTTCTCCACTAGAATAGTCAATTAATTCTCCAAGAATTATTAATTGCAATTTTAATACTTTTAAATCTAAAGATAGATTTATTATAAGTATATTAATTAAGCACTAAAGTCATCATCACATAAATCTTCCAAAGACTTTATGCTCTACTATTTGCTTAATTATGGGCTTAGTCATAATAAGTTATTTTATCAAATAAATTAACCTATTATTAATTCCCAATTGAAAATTAAATCATTTAAAACATTTAATCCAAGGATTATATATATTTTAAATATTCAACCTTTCAATTCTTTCTTGATTTTAATAGTCCAACTATTTAATCAATTTTAATAAGGTACTATTTATTATAATGATTACAATAATCCAATTATTTAATCAACTATAATTTTAATATTGATTACTATAATCCCATTATAAAATCAACTATCATTTAATTCAATTATATTGATTACTATAATCCAATTATAAAATCAACTATATATTGAATGAGTTTGTATATAGTCCAACTATATATATTTTTTAAAACAACATAAAATATTAGTCCGACTAATACTTTTAATTAATATGACGAGTAAAATATAAATGAGCGTGTTTAGCGAGTAATGAACGAATGTTGCAAATTCAATACTTGCCTCCCACTATTTTTCGTCGAGCCTCTAACCCTCTGTGGAGTACTCGGGAAACCGTGTTTCCTAGTGGGCTAGGATCCCGTTAAATAACACACAACCTTGACTTTGGCCAACAAATTGTATGCTAATTAACTAGGTAGATCTCGAAGATCAATTGGATCTCATCCAATTCCTAGATCCGGTTAGGTGGACATCCAAGTCCGAAACATATGTATATATGTCAATGTATCCAATACATTTCCTAACCTTATCCTCCGAATCATCTAGGCCTTGGCTTTGGCACAACAAACCTAATGATTCCAGTTAAGCGGGACCCATTGACAAGGAAAGTTTCGTAATCAATGTCATTGGACAAGAAGTGATCTTGACTTTGGCCAACAAATCACAACTTGGACAAGACACCGATGTGGAACAAAACTCTCATGATTCAAAGTACATCCAATTGACAAGGTCTTGACTTTGGCCAACAAACCAATGCCAATCGGATCTTGAACAAGAATCATTCAATGGAAGGATAATCGCTTAATATAAAACGAGGGTTTTTCGCGTGCAAATTGGCTACCAATTTAATTATCTTTGTTAAGGTCTCATCATCATACACCCTTAAACATGCATTCTAAATACATAATAAAGCGAGTATGAAATAAAATAATAATGATATGCGGATGGATACTTAACACATTGATCCTAGATCAAATCTCTCCCTTTCTCACTCAAGCTAGCACTTGTACTACTTCTACCCGTTACACTACACTTCTAAAGAAACCTCATATACATAGAGGGGAATAGGTGAGAAGAGAATACAAAGAGAAAGAAGGTGATAAGGCTGGACACGCAGGTCCAATTTAATAAATCGAATTTATTACAATTTCCAAAATTGCCCACCCGACTAATATCCATCCGATATACATTATTCATTCAACACAACCACGTATTCACACACATAAGCATGCTATCAATCAATCTAATCAAATTAATTAATCTGATAATTAAGTGATCATCCAATGTTCAAACAACGATTTGATTTTGTTCGAGTCAAACTCGTCGTTTTTGCGAATAAGTACTCAAAGTACGAATTCATGAATTAAATTAAACTACATCATTAAATCAAATTTAACATGTATTTAATACTAATTCATTATTCAATTCCAAATTAAATATTGCACTTTATTTAATAAACCTTTACGATTTAAATTCCAAATTCAATCGCGTCGGGACTCAAAGTCCGATTAACGTCCAACGTCAATTTAATTCAAGTCTAATGGGCTTCAATTAATTTCTTTAGGCATGGGCTTCGGCAACCAAAGCCCAATAGTGGAATCACCCAAAATGCCTTAGAAATCAATTTCGGCCCATTAGGCCCAATAAACATTAAAGGTTCATTAGTCGCAATTGGGCTTTATGGTTAAGGTTTTGGGCCCAATTGGATCCAATCCACTTGGCCTAAACCAAACTTGATAAATCAAGCCCAATAGCCCCAAATACAACAATTCAAGCCCAAATCCAATTTAAGCCTAAATAATTAAATTACACTAATCCAATTACGCAATTTAATTACCTAAAGTGCATTACATGATTAATCGACTAAATCAATATTTTTAAAACACCAAATTAGTCCAATTAATCATACTTAATTCATTATTACATGTCCAACACACATAATGAAAAATCAAACCCATTTACATGCTTTCATGCTCTCGGCCAAGGAAGGTTATTTTGTCCGATTTGAATTCAATCCGATTAATTACACAATCGACAACGTATTAACTTCCCGAATGATTTCATACACATCCAATGTTCAAAAATCAAAATTACCAAGACATTAAAGGGCATATCACATTCGGCCAAGGTAAGATTTTGGGGATTTTGTTCAATTCAAAATTCAATCAAATGACTTCAAATTAACATCATCCTTATCATTTAACTCATCCAATGAATTAAAATGAAAAAATTCCAAGATCCCAAAATTACATACACATTCGGCCAACATGAAAAAATGGGGGGAAAATAATCCAAATCATTTTTCATCAAATTAGTCCAACCAAAATGAATTTAAACATGTTATAAGCATACTCAAACAAACAATTCATTCAAATCATGCTCAAATCACATTTACCCAAATTTTAAACCCTACAAATTTCATGCTTGCAACATTAGCTCTTGATGCCATTGTTGGTTTTCTATAAGGTCCCAAGGTCAAACAAGACATGAAATTATGTGTGAACACATCAACGGAGGTAGCGGAATACTCACATTGATCGGTTGAGTCGATTTGGAGACGATTCAAGCCCAAAAACGCACTGCCTTTCACGCCCACTGCATGCAGTCCACTGCCCTGCAAAACAGAAAATTGGGTGAAGAAACGGAGCTCCAATCTTCGTCGGATGGATCCCGTCTCATGGGGGAACCTCCCTACCACCTTCGCAAGACTCGTAGTGTGCTAGCACTTGATTTCTCACCATGAGAAACCACTCTTTGCTTCCCTATTACACGCCCAACTGGTTCAAAACCAGTGAAGAATTGCTTCATTGCCGTTAGAGGAGAGACGTGAGAGGAGAGAGAATTTGAGAGAGAAAAGTTGTGTTATGTTAATTAAAATGATTTACCAAAAATCAATTTATATTTATGCCATAATTTATTAAATTAATAAAAATTTATGACACAACACATGCAATAGCTTAGAGTGTCAAACACTCAATTTCCATGCATTAACATTGAGTGCATTGTACACTATCTACATGCAAAGCATTAGAATGACATGTGTCATGTGGGCCCCACACGTTTCCAAATGAAAGTGGGCCCACGTGCACTCACGCGTTCGGGTTCGATATTTCCGAAATACCGAGCTTACGTCGCGACGTTAATTCAATCGAATTTAAATAAATAATTACGCCTGGCGAAATTATTATTTACGTCGCTAACGAATTAATTCTGAATTAACTCGTTTGCCCGAATTAAAATCTAATTTTAATTCCGCGTCGAAATCTAATTTCATTTAATATATCGAATATATTAATTCATCGATTAATTCCAAATTAATCGTTCTCTCTCTTTAGACGACATTTTATCCCGGATAAAATATCTCCGTTATTAATCCTAGATTAATTTTCTCTCTCTTCTATTATAATCCCAGATTATTCAAGAGTGCGAGTTGTGCGTCATCGGTGGATTATCGGGAAGCGACCCATGAGATCCCCGGATAATCTGGCAGTAAATACGGTCGTCGGAGTATCCGAATCACGTACGTACCAAGTACTACGTTCTACCGATTTACGAGACAAGGTCGACTCCTAGCAAAGCACCAAGTCTTCCCAGGTTCTCCGGACATATTCATCAAAGAATATCTAGATCTGTATCAAGCGTAGTATACAATTGTATTGTGCATATTGGCCCAGTATCGGATAATCACGTGCTAGGGCTGGGGCTGGATAAGTGTCTGCCCCGTCCGAAACACATATCGGATGTCTGGTAACTAGTCTCTATAATCGGATATTCATGACCTGGTCATAATATCACGATTGGATGCGCATCACTAAAAGAGCACTAATACCGTATCCTGCGTGACATCATCTCCATTATGACTGGAGTGACACTTCCATCTCGACATCACATCCAATACACTACGATTCCTGATAAACCCAGAAGAGGTGAACACAGAACCAGTTAAGATCCCCCACCACCAAAACCAAAGTTTACCGATTGTCGTAAGTATTAGCGATGTAAGTCTCAGGTTAAGACTATACACACCTACCTTGATTTCGGCCTCCCATAGACACCTAGTCATAATACCAATGGGATTCCGAAGGGTCTATCCAGAGCGAAGCTGTTTCCCGTACCATCGTTGAAACACGACCTCCTATCGCACTTGCACAAGTATCCAATACTTATATATATGAGAACTATGCCGTTGTGCCCTCACAACGCGCACAAGTGCAATACTAGCCTATTCCGCATTATCGATGTCCAGTCTCGATAATACTACGGCTAGGGATATTTAATGATTAATCCTTCGTGGACTGATACTGTCTCATATCATCTCAATCCAGGAACTAATCATAGGGACCTCTCTTCATTTATATATCTAAGGTGATCTAATCACAAATGACGAGAGTGCAATTTCCTTGTTACATAGTTAATTTGCTACAACAACACAATGATCTGTGCAAATAGTGACGCTATGGGTCATTTTGTCCAACAGTGCTATGTGTCCATCATCAACGGCGCATCGCGACATGCAAGGTTACGCGCGTCGCGATGCGTGAAGCCCAGATTTGCCTATAAATAGAGTATGAATTTCAGAATTCAATTCATACTTTCTTCTAAGGAATTCATTAAGAATACTAAGAAGATTGTATCTTGTTTGTTTATTTAAAGAATTCTGTAATTAATTTTATTTACTTTTCGCAATAGTACTTTCTTTTCCTTTCTTTTCGGTAGAATGTGATGGTGACACGTGTCTGGCGCACGTTAGCATATTTGTTGTGATGTTGACACGTGGCAGGCGCACGTTAGCAAGGGCACATGTTAACAAACTTCTCTGATTGTGACATGTGGCGATGCATGTTAGCGGTGCAAGATAGCAGACGACATATTTTAGCACGGTGCATTTTAGCAAATGGTGCATTTTAGCTGGAAATTTATATTTTTGCCCTCTTTGTCTGTTTTTCGCTGTTTTGGTCCTGAATTGCCTCCCGAGAGTCCTGTTATTTTATTTATCTACAAAATAACACAAAACACATCAAAATATTCACAAAACTCAAGAAACTATATAAAATATTAAGTTAAAGGAGTGAGAAATAATGATTTATTTACCACTCATCACACCCCCAAACCTAACATTTTGCTAGTCCTCGAGCAAAATAACAAAATAAAATAACATAAACATCTTTAAAATAAACATTAAACTAAGCCACTTTCGTAGGGATCACGGTTGCATTTAGCATATGCAACAAGCCTTTAAAACCCTAGGTGTCCCTAGTGGACGAGTTGTAGTCTCGTGAGGGCTTACAACAACGATACCCATAAACGTCAATAAAAGCAAAAAGATAATAAAACTAATGCACACAAAAGTAAAAAGACAAGAGAAAATAGAATAATAAAGTTGGTGATTAGGAATCCACGAAGTAGAAGCCAACACAACAATGAATGCCAAGCTGGATCAGATATGCAAAAGTCTGGAAACTCTTAACATGAAGGTTAATGCTGGATCCACAAGTTCACCATATAGAGGAGAACTAGAGGCAAAATCTTACAACCAAATGATGAGACTGCCGTAGGCACTACATTTTTGCATAAAACCTAATGATGAGTCTCGTATGGAGGCACTACCTGCTAAGTCGCGGAAGTCGCGGGAAACAGATGTCAGAAGGGAAAATTCAAAAAAATTAATACCTCGTCAAATTTAAACACACTTGTTTAGCCTCGGGTTCCCTTAGTCGATTTCTATTTTAATTATTAGCCTCGGCCCAAAACCCCCGCAACCCATGAAAGCCCATACATCCAAACCATACAACCCATCCAAAACCCATGCAATCCATACAACTCCTAAGGCCCACATGCCCAAGCCCAATCCAAAATAATAAAACCACATGCAAAACATGTGCCAAATCTATTCTAATCCCCTTCCAAATTAGCCAAGAATGAATCCCTCAAATTTAGAAGGAAAATCTTGACCAAAATGGGAGTTGGGTGGCCTCACCAAGAATAAAAAAAACCCTAATAGCCTCCACTCACTCAACACGTCTCTCTCTTTCTCACATAGCTCACGGCACTTTAAACCAAATAAACCCTAAGCTCTCTTGATTCCACACACAGCAAAAACAAAACAGAAACCCTAGACGTCCATTATCTCATCTCTCTCTTCTCTCGGCAGAAACACCAAGTAAGAAACCCTAGCCCTCACGTTCTCTCTCACTTTTCATTTCACTTGGCTCTCTCTCATTTCTCTATTTCAACACTCACATGGCCAAATCAAAAACAAACAAAACCCTAATCATTTTTCCTATCTCATCTCTCTTCCCCTCTTGGCCCTCTCTTCTTTTCTCACACACTCGGCAAACACAACAAATAAACCTAGGGGCTGTCTTCATCTTTCTATTTCACGGCAACCATCCACAGCCCTCCACTAGCAAAATAAAACACAAAAAAAACAAAACCTAAGCACACGGCTTCACCAAAAGAACCAGACTCTATACACGACATCATCACTCAAATAAACCCTCAACGAACGTGAAACCATAACCCCTAAAAAAAACTGCCCCCAAAGTCACTAATCAGTGTGAATAAATAGCCATCAAACAAGAAACCAAGACACTCACGCAACTAGGTACAATAATAAAGAGCCAATAACAAACAAAGAACCAAACCGACCAAAATAAACACGTGAACAGCCCCCTAAACCGAGACAAAACCAGTCCAAAAACAAGCCCGGAAACAGCAGCAAAAACAGAGAAAATAGCAGCCCAAAATAGTGAAATAGTGAGCAGAAATAGTGAATCAGCGAACAAGAAAAAACAGTGAAGCTATAATCCTTCCGGCGATGGCATAACGCACTTCCAAGAAACGACTTCAAAGGTAAGACTTGAGGGCCCTCTCTTTAATATTCATTCGCTATCCCGAACACGGCATGTTTGGTTGGACGTGAAATACGCCCAACCGGGCATGTGAGATCCCACACTAAAATAGGCCAAGTCCCTTGGTCACATTTGATTTCTCTAGTATTTTGTTATTTATCGTTTTATGTTTATTTACTGTCATTATTTATCTTTACTTTTATTCCATATTTTTTTTGTTATTTATTGTTGCTATTTATCTTTTCTATTTATTTATTTACATTTATCATTATTATTCTTCTCGCTTTTATTTTGTTCATGTTCGGCTATATTACTTCGTATCCACTTTCATGACTACTTACATTGGATTAAAGGTCACCCCTTTTGTGGGAAATGCCTGAAGACACCCTTTATCATATTATTTTGCAGTCCTGGATGTTGCATGCTTGGTTAGACATGAAATATGTCCAACCGGGCAAGCGAGTTCCCACATTAAAATCGGCCAAGTCTCTTGGTCCCATCTCATTTCTCTTCTTTCACTATTTATTTTTCTTTTGATGTTCAGTTATTTATTTTCATGTGTCTTTTGTTCATGTTCGGCTATATTACTTTGTATCCACTTTCATGACTATTTACATTGGATTAAAGGTCACCCCCTTTATGGGAAATGCCTGAAGGCACCCTTTACCATATTTATTTTGTAGTCCTGGACACTGCATGCTTGGTTAGACGTGAAATCTGTCCAACCGGGCATGCGAGATCCCACATTAAGATCAACCAAATCTCTTGGTCGCTTTTTCTTTCTCTTATTTCGCTATTTATTTTTCTTTTGATGTTCCGTTATTCATATTCGTTTGTCTTTTGTTCATGTTCTGCTATATTACTTCGTATCCACTTTCATGACTACTTACATTGGATTAAAGGTCACCCCTTTGTGGGAAATGCCTGAAGGCACCCTTTATCATATTATTTTGTAGTCCTGGACGCTGCATGCTTGGTTAGACATGAAATATGTCCAACCGGGCATACGAGATCCCACAATAAGATCAGCCAAGTCTCTTGGTCGCATCTCATTTCTTTTATTTCATCAATTATTTTTCTTTTAATGTTCCGTTATTTATTTCCGCCTGTTGGACAATTATGACCCATAGCATCACTATTTGTACGGAACATGGTGTTGTTGTACAAATTAACTATGTGACAAATGAAATTGCTCTTTTATCATTTGTAATTGGATTACCGGGATATATACATGATAAAAGTCCATATGATTAGTTCCGGATTGATAAGATATTAGACAATATCAATCCATGAAGGTTTAATCATTAAAACATCCCTAGTCGTAGTATTATCGAGATTGGACATCAATAATGCGGAATAGACTAGTATTGAACTTGGGCGTCTTATGGGAGCATAACGACATAGTTCTCATATATTTGGGTATTGGATACTCATGCAAGTGTAATAGAAGGTTGTGTTTACCGATGGTATGGAAACAGCTTCGCTCTGGATAGACCCCTCGGAATTCCATTGGTAGTATGACTATGTGTCTATGGAAGTCCGAATCAGGGTAGGTGTATTTGGTCTTAACCTGAGACTTGCATCGCTAATACTTGTGAAAATCAATATACTTTGGTTTTGGTCGTCCAGGGCCTTAACAGGTTCTGTGTACGCCTTTTATGGGTATATTGAGAATCATAGTGTATTGGGTGTGATGTCAAGATGGAAGTATCATTCCAGTCATAGTGGAGATGATGGTCACGTAGGATACATAACTTGTACTCTTATATGCTGCAGCTATCGGGATAATATGACTAGGTCATGTTTATCCGATTATAGAGACTAGTTACCAGAGATCCGACATGTGCTTCGTACGGGGATGACACAATTCCAGCCCCAGGCCTAGCACGTGACATTCGATACTGGATCAGAATACGCAATACTATGTATACTACGCCTGATACATATTACATATTCCTTTAAGAATATTTCTGGAGAATTGGGTAGGCATGGTGCTTTGCTAGATGCCAACCATTTCTTGTAAATCGGTAAAAACGTAGTACTAGGTACGTACGTGTTCGGATAGTCTGACGATCGGATTTACTGCCAACATATCCGGGGATCTCATGGGTCACTTCCCAAAGATTCACCGATGATGTATGACTCAGACATAATTAATCTGGGATTAATTATAAGAGAGAGAAAATTATTTTAGGATTACTTACGGGGATATTTTATCTGGGGTAAAATATTATTTAAAAAGAGAGAACGATTAATTTGGAATTAATCGATAAAATAATATATTCGATATATTAAACGAAATTAGATTTCAACACGGAATTAAAATTGGATTTTAATTCGGGCGAACGAGTTAATTTAGAATTAATTCGCTAGCGATGTGAATAGTAATTTTGCTAGACATAATTATTTAATTACATCGCAACAGAAAATTCGTTAATTCGGACTTAGCGAACCTGAGCCCGGGAGTGTTTGCGGGCCCACTCACATTTCGAATCGAGTGGGGCCCACAAGTCACATCACGCGACACATCACTAGTCAACTTTATCACTTTGATGTGATGGAAGTTGTTGGTTGATGGTTGAGTGTGGAACACACTAAAGTGATGGCTTGATAGACATTTACCATTTTTTATTATTTTGGTATTTGACTTTCATTTTGTGTATTAGATCACACAACACTTATCTCTCTCTCTCTCTCCCAAATTCGGCCTTGGTGCCATTTTCTCTCTAATTCTCTCATTGGCCGAGAGATGCAAGAAGCTTAGGGGAAGATTTGTGGCAAATTTTTCCAAGATGCTACCACATCCAAAGGTCATTCAAAGGTGATAGGGAAACCCATCTATGAGCATGGAATCCATTTACAAAGGTTGGAGCTTGGAGATCAAACAAGGAGCACAAAAGGGGACCATGGCCGAAACCAACAAAGAAGAAAAGCTTGGAGCAGAAATTTTTTTGTTGTCTTCGCATCGCAAAAGGCGATCAAAGTGAGTATTTTAGCAACTTTACTTTGATGTATTCGCACTTTTCATTCGCTTAATTTGATCTTGGGATAACCTAGAAAGCCCAACAATGGTATCAAGACCCTTGATTAAGCATGAAATTTGAATTAGGGTAAAATTTGGGTAAAATTGATTTGAGCATGATTTGATGAAATTGATTGTTTGAGTATGCTTGACTGATGATAACTTAGAGTTATGCATGATCAATTTGATGAAAATTGAATTGGATCAAATTTTCCCCAAAATTTTGGCTTGGCCGAATGGTGTGTGTATGCCTTAATGTCATGGTATTTTTGTTCTTTTGATCATTGGATGAGTTGAAAGACTTGGGAAATGTTGATTTGAGATTCAATTGGATTGAAATTGGAATTGGATAATAAACCCTAAATTGCCGTGACCAATTAACATGGAAATGAGATGATTTTTTATTCAATAATGTTGGACATGTGTTGATGAAGATTAGCATGATTAATTAGTGTAATTGGTATTTTGGAAATGTTAATTTGACTAATTAATTGTGGCTAATACAATTGAATTAATTAAATTGTGATATTGGGAATATTGAAATTTAATTAGTTCGGCTAAATTTGAAATTGGGCTTTTAAAGTTGTATTTGGGTTTAATGGGCTTGGTTGGGCCAAGTTTGGTTTAGGTTAATTGGTTGGATCCAATTGGGCCCAAAACCATTTCCATAAAGTCCAAATATGATTAAATGGACCTTTAAAATTTTTAATTGGGGCTAAATTGATTTTTGGCAAAAGGGTGATTCCTTATTGGGCTTTGGTTGCCAAAGTCCATGCCTTATAAATTAATTGAAAGCCCATTGGACTTTAATTAAATTGACATTGGATTTTAATTGGGCTTTGAGACCCGTAATAATTAGATTTAGAATCTAAGTCGCAAAGGCTCATTAATAAAGTGTAATTATTTAATTTAGAATTAAATAAAGAATTAGTATTGAATACAAATTAAATTGGATTTAATATTGTAGTTTGATATAATTCAAGAATTCGTACTTTGAGTACTTATTCTTAAAACGAGTTGAACTCGCGCAAATCAAATCGTTGTTTGAACATTGGATGGTCATTAATTTCAAATTAATTAATTGGATTAGATTGATTTATAACATGCTTTGTGTTAATACATGGATGTGATGTCTGAATAATGTATATCAGATGGATATTAGATGGGTGAGGGCAATTTTGGAAATTATTGTAATAAATTTAGAATTTATTAAATTGGACCTGCGTGTCCAGCCTATTACCTCTTGATTCTTTGTATTTCTCTTCTCACCTATTCCCCTCAATGTAAATGAGGTTTCTTTAGAAGTGTTATGTAATTGGGTAGAAGTAAGATTTGTGCTAGCGGGAGAGAGGAAATGGAGAGATTTGTTATAGGAACAAGTTGTTTTAAATATCCATCCGCATATCATTATTAAATTTATTTATCGCGCCTTATTATGCTTTTAGAATGCATGCTTAAGGGTGTATGATAAGACCTAATCAAAGATAATTAATTGGTTGCCAATTACGCGAAAAACCCTCAACATATATTAAGCGTTTTTCCTTCTATTGAATGATTCATTCTCAAGATCCAAGATTGGCACTGGTTTGTTGGCCAAAGTCAAGACCTTTGTCCATCACGGATGTGTTTGAATCATGAAGGCTTTGTTCCATATCGCATGTCTTGTCCAAGTTGTGATTTGTTGGCCAAAGTCAAGATGACTTCTTGTCCATCGACATCAATTACGAAGCTTTCCAAGGTCAATGGGTCCCGCTTAACTGGAATCATTAAGTTTGTTGTGCCAAAGCCAAGGCTTAATTGATTCAGAGGAAAAAGGTTAGGTAATATATTGGATATATTGACATATATAAGATCTATGTTTCGGACTTGGATGTCCACCTACTGGATCTAGGAGTTGGATGAGATCCAATTGATCTTAGAGATCTACCTAGTTAAATATCATACAATTTGTTGGCCAAATTCAAGGTTGTGTGTTATTTAACGGGATCCTAGCCCACTAGGAAACTAGGTTTCCCGAGTACTCAATAGAGGGTTAGAGGCTTGCCGAAAAATAGTGGGAGGCAAGTATTAAATTTGCAATTTTGTTTAGATACTTGCCAATACGCGCTCATTTCAATTTTTCGTCAATACATAAATATATTAGTTGGACATATATTTAATCGTTGTTTTAATTAAACAGTTGGACTGTATTCAAACTACTTCAAATAATAGTTGATTATATAATTGGATTATAGTGATCAATATATTTGAATTTAACCAATTAAATTATAGTTGAATATATAGTTAGACTATAGTAATCATTATATTCAATAGTACCTTAAATCGTTGATTGGATACTTGGACTATAGCAATCAAGATAACTAAAAGATTAGTGTTTAAAACATAATCCTGGGAGAAAATGTCATTAAACGGCTTTAATTTTCAGATTGTGAATAAAACCTCAGGATAGTCCTCGGAACTGAGAAGTTATTATATTTGATTGAACAACATCTTGGGCCTAAGTCCGGAGTTGAGCAAATAGTAGCACATGATCTTTGGAGGATTCATGTGATGATAACTTTAATGCTCAATCCATTATGCTTACCGCAATGACACTTTAATTCCGTCATCAAAATTAAGGATTAGATCATTGTACCTTGATAATGAAATTAAAGATCTTCATAGATTTATTGTTAGATCTTAGAAGTATAAATTGCAAAAGAATCTTTTTTGCTCACGTATGTCAGAGGGTACATCTGTCGAGCACTAGGTGTCGTAGATGATTGCTGACATCGATAAGCTAGGTTAGCTGGGCATTACCTACGTGGACGAGACTACTAAAGATTTGATCTTATAGTCTCTACCCAAAAGCTAGGGCAGGTTCATTGTGAATCAAGAGAAAACTCTTGGAGAGTTGATGGCTATGCTCAAGGAGGCAGAGCCGGAGCTTCTAATATGGGCAAAGGCAAAATCATCATTGTCTTATAGGAAGACAAATGACATATTCTAAGATGTCTGCCTAAAATGTGGCAAACGGGGTCACTGGAAGCGTGACTGCTGTATGGGCAAGGCAGACATGAAGGAAGTGAAGAGGGGCAAGGCTCCGGCTTCAAGTATGTTTGTCATAAACATGTTCGCTATTAGTTTCAAAATTAGATTTTTGATACTAAGTATTGTACATAAATATATACTGATGTGCAGAATCTGCTGATAAGTAGGAGACTGACTTCAGTTGAGATTGATCTGCGAATCAAAAACGGGACAAAAGTCACTGTTTCAACCGGAGAAACCTAAGTTTAGGAACTACCCTTCAGGTGTGTACTTAAATTAGGAAACTGTTAAATTGTAACTAGTTTGACTAGAAACATTATCTCTATATCAGGGTTTAACCCGTTGCAGGTATACCTTTATATTCTAGAACACTAAAGTGTTTTATTTTATAAAGATGATATTGAGATAAACACATTAGATGTGAATAACAATATTTATATTTTGAATATAAATGAATCTCAAACATATGACATGACAAACAAATAGCTCAAACTGAATTTATCAGATGAGACTTATTCGTGGCATTGTTGTCTGGGACACGTTAAACAAGACTCGTATATCCACACTTTTGAAGAGTGGATACTAGGACAGATTTGATCCTAATCAAATGAAGTCTACGAATCTAGTTTATTAGGCAAAGTTCCTAAAACACCTTTTACTTGGTAAAAGTACATGTGCCATCGATCTGTTAGCCCTCGTTCATAGTGACGTAAGTGGGCCCATATCTAGCTAGGCTAGAGGTGGATATGAACGCTTCGTAACCTTTACAGATGTGGCATCGCGTTTTGGTTATGTGTTTCTTTTGAAACACGAATCGGAAACTTTTGATAAAATTCAAAGAGTTTCGACACTAAGTAGACAGACAGATCAGCTAAAGTATTAAACTATCACGGTTAGACCATGATGAAAATACTTAAGCAATAAGTTTCTCAATTACTTGAAAGAGTATAGTATTCTTTCAAAGTGGACTCCTCTCGGAACACCTCATAATGACGGTGTGTCCGAACAGATAAATTGAACTTCGTTGGACGTGGTAAGGTTAATTATGAGTCGCTCTGAGCTACCATTTTCCTTCTAGGGATACGCATTAAATAATGCAACACTTATTTTGAATAAGGTTCCATAAATATTTGTTTGACAGATTTCATATTAGTTATGAACAGGAAAGAAACCAGGTTTTCTCATTCCTGAAGATTTGGGAATGGATGGCATATGTTTGGATGATACCAAACTAGAACCCAAATCGGATAAGTGCCTAAATTGTAGGTTATCCTAGGGAAACCAAAGTTTAGTACTTATACAACTCACTAGAGAACAATGTAATTGTTGCTCGCCATGCGGTTTTCCTAAGAGGAATACCTATATGATGTGGTAAGTGGGGGAAAGTAAAACTCGATGAAAATCGGAGTAATACTATTCCAGGCACCGAATCCTTAATGAAACACAAACAGTTCATCAGGGATGAAATTGTACAACAAACTTCGAATACACAAGAACCGCGTAAGTCGGAGAGAGTCAGAAAACAACCTGGGAGGTATGGGTTTCTGATCTCACCTCATGAAGATGTCAATCTTATTGAGGAAGACAAACTGAATATGTATGAGGTAGTGATACAAGGTATCGACTCCCTATTATGGCAAAGTGCCATGATGTTCGAAATGGATTCCATGTATATCAACCAAGTTTGGACACTAGTTGATGTACCAGAAGGCATTGTGCCTATTGGTACTATATGAGTCTTCAAGGAAGACATACATGGATGGCAACAAACAAACGTACAAAGCTAGGCTTGTAGCGAAAAGGTATCCTTATCAATATTGTGTCGATTACGACGAAACCTTTTAACCTGTTGCCATGGTTAAATCCATTTGGATAATGCTTACTGATGCTGCATGTTTCATTTATGAAATATGGCAGCTGAATGTCAAAATCGCTTTCCTTAAACAGAAACCTTTTGGAGGATGTTTACAACATCCTAACAGTTTTGTCGTACCAAAACAAGCAAACAAGGTTTGCAAGTTAATTCGATCCATTTATGGATTGAAGCAAGCATTGAGTTCTTGGAACTGGCGTTTTGATGTAATCATAATTGTATATTATTTAATTCAAAACGAAAATGATTCTTGTGTATATATGAAGGTTAATGGGAGCGCACTGACAATGACTATCCTATAAAATGATGACATATCATTTCTTGGAAATGGCATTCCCATAATACAATCGGTGAAAGCTTGGCTTTCATGAAAATTCTCTATAGAATACTTGGGAGAGACAACCTTTATTCTAGGAATAAGGATCTACTGATATAGATCTAAAAGTTGTTAGCACTCTCTGAGGACTCGTACATTGAAAGATATGTACGCGACCTGGTGTCTCATATTCTTTGAGCATATGGATTCACAATCAGGCAAATCCAAGTGATAGTCACTGGATTGATGTTAAGAACATTCTTAAGTATTTTAGATGAACTAAGGATGCTTTCTTATACTATGGAGAATGAGAACTTGAAGTGACTGAGTTCACTGTTGCAAGTTTCCTAACCGACAAGAACGACTATAAGTCGTAATAAAGGTACTATATAATTTGAATAACGGAACAGTGAGCTGGAAATCTTCCAAGCAAGATACTATTGCCGAATAAACAACAAAAGCGGAATATTGCTGCAGCTGAGGAAGCAATAGAAGCACTTTGGATCTTAATAATCCTAATTTGATTAGGAGTAGTTCTGTTAGCAGCTGAGCTAGGCTACAACACAGGCTAAAGAATTAATGGTCTCATCAACGATCCAAGTATATACTTCAACTATTCATCTGATTCGTTTGGATCATACATCGTGGCGATGTGATGATCGAATAAATCACATCAGATGATAACATTGTAAATCCGCTGATGAAAGTAGTTTCTCAGCAGAAGTTTGAGCGACCAGTACATAGTTCAAGTGTAGGACACTTGAGTGATTGGCTATAGGCCAAGTGGGAGATTGTTGGACAATTATGACCCATAGCATCACTATTCGTGCAGAACATAGTGTTGTTGTACAAATTAACTATGTGACAAAGGAAATTGCTCTTTTATCATTTGTAATTAGATTACCGGGATATATAAATGATAAAAGTCCATATGATTAGTTCTGAATTGATAAGATATGAGACATTATCAATCCATGAAGGTTTAATCATTAAAACATCCCTAGTCGTAGTATTATCGAGATTGGACATCGATAATGTGGAATAGACTAGTATTGCACTTGTGCGTGTTATGGGAGAATAACGATATAGTTCTCATATATTTGGGTATTGGATACTCATGCAAGTGTAATATGAGGTTGTGTTTACCGATGGTACGGAAACAGATTCGCTTTGGATAGATTCCTCGGAATTCCATTGGTAGTATGACTATGTGTCTATGGAAGTCCGTATCAGGGTAGGTGTATTTGGTCTTAACCTGAGACTTGCACCGCTAATACTTGCGACAATCAATATACTTTGGGTTTGGTCGTCCAGGGCCTTAACAGGTTTTGTGTACGCCTTTCGGTATATTGAGATCATAGTGTTTGGGTGTGATGTCAAGATGGAAGTATCACTCCAGTCATAGTGGAGATGATGGTCACGTAGGATACGGAACTTGTACTCTTATATGCTGCAGCTATCGGGATAATATGACTAGGTCATGTTTATCCGATTATATAGACTAGTTACCGGAGATCCGACATATGCTTCGTACGGGGCAGACACAATTCCAGCCCCAGGTCTAGCACGTGACATCCGATACTGGATCGCAATACGCAATACTATGTATACTATGCCTGATATAGATTACATATGTTGAGTTTCAATCAAGTCCCAAGAATCATCAATCATGCATAAAAACGATTTGAATACAACCAAGGAGTAAGGCGGAATACATACTCACATTGATGGGTTTGATGCTAGGAAGAACAAGACCCATTTTCCTCCTCCATGAAGCTCGGTTTTTGACTCCTGTGAATTGCTGGACCGCTCGGTTTTGGGCTGTGAAATTCCTCCAAGATTCGGCCATGGGAGACTCCATGGAAGCTCCAAGCTTCAAGCTCCAAAAATGGATTCCAAGCTCATAAATTCGTTTCCCTATCACCTATGTGTAACCCAAGGTGTGTGCTAGCACTTGTTCATCTTCTTTACTTCTCACAAATTCGGTCTAACCAAAAAATTAGAGAGAAGAAATCGGCAGTGAGCCGTGAGAGGGAGAAGAGAGAGAAAGAGAGGGAAAATGGTTTCTTCAAGAAACCGTAAATGAGAGAGAAGAATATATGAAAAGAAAAATGTAATTTTGGTTTATATATTTTCCAAAAATAAAATAAACCATATACAACTTTTCAATTTTCCAAAATACCAAAAGTCAAAAGCCAAAAGCAAAAAGCATTTAAAGCTTTTCAACTACCACATCAATCACTCAAATCAAATGACAACTTGTCACATCACTCAAAGTGACATTTGATTTGACGCTTGATGTGACTAGCGATTTGACGCTCGATTGACTTGCGTGCCGCACTCGAATTCGAAATGCGAATGCGCTCGTAAATAATCCCGGGCTCGGGTTCGTTAATTCCAAATTAACGAATTTTCCGTTGCGTCGTAATTAAATGATTACGCCTAGCGAAATCACTATTCACGTCGCTAACGAATTAATTCTAAATTAATTCGTTCGCCCGAATTAAAATCTAATTTTAATTCCGCGTCGAAATCCAATTTCTAATAATATATCAAATATATTATTTTATCGATTAATTCCAAATTAATCGTTCTCTCTCTTTAATTAATATTTTATCCCAGATAAAATATCTCCGTGATTAATCCCAGATTAATTTTTTCTCTCTCATCCAATTAATCCAGATTAATTAAAGTGCGAGTCATACGTCATCGGTGAATCTTCAGGAAGCGACCCATGAGATCTCCGGATATGTTGGCAGTAAATACGGTCGTCGGACTATCCGAACACGTAAGTACCTCGTACTACGTTTATACCGATTTACAAGACAAGGTTGGCTTCTAGCAAAGCGCCATGCCTACCCAATTCTCCAGAAATATTCTTACAGGAATATATAGATCTGTATCAAGCGTAGTATACCGTAGTATTGTGTATATCGGCCCAGTATCGGATAGTCACGTGCTAGGGCTGGGGCTGGATAAGTGTCTGCCCCGTCCGAAGCACATGTCGGATGTCTGGTAACTAGTCTCTATAATCGGATATCATGACCTGGTCATAATATCATGATTGGATGCGCACACTCAAGAGCACTAGTACCGTATCCTGCGTGACATCATCTCCACTATGACTGAAGTGATACTTCCGTCTTGACATCACACCCAATACACTACGACTCTCTGATAAACCCAGAAGTGGTGTACGCAGAACCGGTTAAAGCCCTGTACCACCAAGACCAAAGTCTACCGATTATCGTAAGTATTAGCGATGCAAGTCTCAGGTTAAGACCAAATACACCTACCTGATTTCGGCCTCCCATAGACACATAGTCATAATACCAATGGGATTCCGAGGGGTCTATCCAGAGCGAAGCTGTTTCCCGTACCATCGGTGAAACACAACCTCCTATCGCACTTGCATAAGTATCCAATACTTAAATATATGAGAACTATGCCGTCGTGCCCTCACAACGCGCACAAGTGCAATACTAGCCTATTCCGCATTATCGATGTCCTGTCTCGATAATACTCCGGCTAGGGATATTTAATGATTAATCCTTCGTGGACTGATACTGTCTCATATCATCTCAATCCAGGAACTAATCATATGGACCTCTCTTCATTTATACATCTATGGTGATCTAATCACAAATGATGAGAGTGCAATTTCCTTGTCACATAGTTAATTTGTACAACAACACCGTGATCTGTACAAATAGTGACGCTATGGGTCATATTATCCAACAATCTCCCACTTGGCACATAGCCAGTCACTCGAGTGTCTAACACCCGAACTATGTACGGTTCGCTCAAATTGCTGAGGAAAGGTTTTCGTCAGCGGATTTTGATAATCATCTGACGCGATTTATACGATCATCACATCGCCACGATGTATGATCCGAACGAATCAGATGATATAGAAGTATATATCTGGATCGTCGATGAGACCTTTAATTCCTTAGCCTGTGCTGACGCCTAGCTCAGCTGCTAAAAGAACTATATCTAATCTAATTAGATTTATTTTCGATCCAAATGGCTTCTATTGCTGCCTCAGCTGCAGCAATAATCCGCATTTGTTGTTTATTCGGCAACAGTTATCTTGCTCGGAATATTTCCAGCTCACTGTCCCGTTATTCAAACTTTATAGTACCGTAGTATTAATTGTTTGGAAACTTGCAGCGGTGATCCCAGTCACTTCAAGTTCTCCTTCTCCATAGTTTAAGACAACATCTTTAGTTCTCTCAGATACTAACAGATGTTCTTAATCTTCAATCCAGTGACTATCACTTGGATTGACCTGATTGTGACTCCATATGCTCGAAGCGTATGAGACACCCAATCAAGTACATTTTAAATGTACAATTTCCCAGAGAGTGTTAACAACTCCAAATCTATCCCAGTAGATCTTTATTCCTTGAATAAAGGTTGTTACTCCCCAGAATTCTACGGAGAAGAATTCTATGAAAGCCAAGCTTTCACCGATTGCTTTATGGGAATTTCATTGTCAGTGCCCTCTCCCACTAACCTCCTTATATACACAAGAATTATTTCGTTTTGAGTCAAATCATAAACCATTATGATTATTTCAAAACGTCAGTTCCAAGAACCTTATGCTTGTTTCAATCCAAACATGGATCGAATAACCCGCAAACCTTGTTTGTCGGTTATACAAAATCGTCAGGATGTTGTAAGCATCCTCCAAAAGGTTTCTTTTCAGGAAAGCGATTATGATCTATAACTGACACATTTCATAAATGAAATACGCAGTTATCAACAAGCATCTTCAAAATGGATTTACCATGGCAACAGGTAAAAGGTTGAACCGTTATTAACACAATGTTGATAACGATACCTTTCCGTCAAAAGCCCAGCTTTGTACGTTGGTATGTTGCCTTCCATGTATGTCTTCCCTGAAGACGTTTAATGTACCATAGGCACAATGCCTTGTGGTACAACAACTAGTATCCAAAATAGTTGTTATACATGGAATCCATTTCGGATTCATGACACTTTGCCATAATAGGGAGTCGATACCTTGTATCACTACCTCAAACGTAGTCAGTTGTGTATACCTTATAAAAGATTGACATCTTTATGAGGTGAGATCAGAAACCCATACCCCAGGTTGTTTTCTGACTCTATCGATCTACGCAGTTCTTGTGTATTGAAGATTAATGGTATAGATTCATCATAGATGAACTATTTGTGTTCCATTAAGGACTTCGTGCCTTGAACAGTATTACTCCGATTTTCATCGAGTATCACTATCCTCCCACTGACCACTGCATATCGGTATTCCTCTCAGGAAAAACCGCATGGTGAGCAACAATCACATTGTTCTCATGTGAGATTTATAAGTACTATACTTATGGTTTCCCTTAGGATAACCTATATTGGCACTTTCCAATTTGGGTCTTAGTTTGGTATCATCCAAACGTTATGCCTGGCATACCCAAATTATCAGGAATGAGAAACCTCGTTTCTTCCCTGTTCATATCCTATATGACATCTGTCAAACAGATTTATATGGAACCTTATTCTAAATAAGTTATTGCACTGTTAAAACTTATCCGTTGAAGGAAATGGTAGCTCAGAGCGACTCATGATTAGCCTTATCATGTCTAACATGATTCGGTTAATCCGTTCGGACACACCGTCACTTTGACGTGTTCCGGGAGGAGTCCTCATTTGAAAGAATACTATACTCTTTCAAGTATATAAGAAACTTATTGCTTAAGTATTTTCCATTACGGTCTTACCGTGACGGTATAATACTATAGCCGATCTGTTTGTCTATTTCGTGTCGAAACTCTAAAAGTTTCCGATTTGTGTTCTTCAAAAGAAACACATAACCATAACGTGATGCCACATCCGTTAAGGTCACGAAATATTCATGTTCACATCTAGCCTAGCTAGATATGGGCCCACTTACTTCACCATGAATAGGGCTAACAGATCGGTGGCCCTTATACTATTACCAAGTAAATAGTATTTTAGGTACTTTACCTAATAAACTAGATTCGCAGACCTTATTTGAATAGTCAAATCAGTCCTAGTACCCACTCTTCAAAAGTGTGGATATACGAGTCTCGTTAAATTGTGTCCTAGACAACAATGCCACAAATAAGTCTTATTGATCAAATCAATTTGAGCTATTTATTTGTCATTTTATATGTTTGAGATTTTATTTATATTCAAAATATAAATTCTGTTATTTACATCTAATGTATTTATCTCAGTATCATCTTTATATAATAAAACACTTAGTGTTCTATAATATAAAGGTTTTATCCGCAACGGATTAAACACTGATATAGAGATAATGTCTCTAGTCAAACTAGTTACATTATAACAGTTCCTAATTTAAGTATATACCCAAAGGGTAGTTCCTAAACTTAGGTATCTACGGTCGAAACAGCGACTTTCGTCCCGTTTCCGATTCGCAGAGAAATCTCAGCTTGAAGTCAGTATCCTGCTCAAAGCAGATTCTGAACATCAATACATATATTTTATGTACCACACTAAGTATTTAAAATCTAATTTCAATACTAGTTGTGAACATAACTTTGACAAACATTTTTAAAGTCAGAGCCTTGCCCTTTCTTTAATTCCTTCGTGTCTGCCATATCCAAATGGTAGTCACTTTGGTATATGTCAATTATCTTTTCAATATTTTAGGAACCTTAGGCCAAGCCTTGGGTTTTTAGAATATCGAAACGATGTGCACCTCGTGCTACATGCCCAATTGCAAACTTTGACTTTATCTCCTCTAGAATAGTCAATTAATTCTCCAAGAATTATAAATTGCAATTTTAATACTTCTTAAATCTAAAATTAGATTTATGACAAGTATATTAAATTAAGCATTAAAGTCATCATCACATAAATCTTCCAAAGATTTTATGCTCTACTTATTTTGCTTAATTTTGGGCTTAAGGTATAATAAGTTATTTTATCAAATAAAGTAACCTATTATTTATTCCCAATTTGAAAATTAAATCATTTAAAATATTTTAATCCCAGATTATATTTTAAATATCCAACTTTTCAATTTTATCTTGATTACAATAGTCCAACTATTTAATCAACGATTAGTGGTACTATATATATTATAATGATTATAATAGTCCAACTATATAATCAAATATAATCCAAATTAATTAACCTCAATTACATTGATTACTATAATCCAATTATAAAATCAACTGTAAACTGAAATTAATTAATTCAAATATATTGATTAATATAATCCAATTATATATAATCAAGTATAATACAGTCCAACTGTTTATTAAAACAACAATTTAAATATTAGTCTAACTAACATTTAATCTAACGACGAAATAATTTAAATGAGCGCGTATGGCGAGTAATTGAACGAGTATTGCAAATTCAATTCTTGCCTCCCACTATTTTTCGTCGAGCCTCTAACCCTCTGTCGAGTACTCGGGAAACCGTGTTTCCTAGTGGGCTAGGATCCCGTTAAATATCACACAATCTTGACTTTGGCCAACAAATTGTATGATAATTAACTAGGTAGATCTCTAAGATCAATTGGATCTCATCCAACTCCTAGATCCAGTAGGTGGACATCCAAGTCCCAAACATATATCTTATATATGCCTATACATCGAATGTATACCCTAACCTTTTCCTCTGAATCAACTAGGCCTTGGCTTTGGCACAACAAACCTAGTGATCCCAGTCAAGCGCGGACCCATTGACATGGAAGCTTCGTAATCAATGTCAATGGACAAGAAGTGGTCTTGACTTTGGCCAACAAACCACAACTTGGACACGACACCGATATGGAACAAAGCCTCGTGATTAAAAACACATCTCGACGGACAAGGGCTTGACTTTGGCCAACAACCCCTGCCAATCTCGGATCTTGAGTAAGAATCACTCAATGGAAGGAAAATAAACGCTTGATATTTAACGAGGGTTTTCGCGTGCAAATTGGCAACCAATTTATTATCTTTGTTAAGGTCTCATCATCATACACCCTTAAACATGCATTCTAAACACATAATAAAGCGCATATGATAAAATAATAATGATATGCGGATGGATATTTTACACATTGATCCTAGATCAAATCTCTCACTTTCTCTCTCCAAGCTAGCACTTGCATTACTTCTACCCGTTACACTACACTTCTAAAGAAACCTCATTTACATGAGGGGAATAGGTGAGAAGAGAATACAAAGAAATAGGAGATAAGGCTGGACACGCAGGTCCAATTAATAAATCAAATTTATTACAATTTCAAAATCGCCCCACCCGGCTAATATCCATCCGATATACATTATTCAAACATCACAACCATGTATTCATACAAGCATGTTATCAATCAATCTAATCCAATTAATTAATCTTGATAATTAGTGATCATCCAATGTTCAAACAAAGATTTGATTTTGTTCGAGTCAAACTCGTATTGCGAACACGTACTCAAAGTACGATTTCTCAAATAAAATTAAATTACATGATTAAATCCAATTTAATACGTATTTAATTCTAATTCATTATTTAATTCCAAATTAAATATTACACTTTATAAAATAAACCTTTACGACTTAAATTCCAAATTTAATCGTTACGGGTCTCAAAGCCCGATTAATATCCAATATTAATTTAATTAAAGTCCAATGGGCTTTTAATTAATTCTTGAGGCGTGGACTTTTGGTCAACTCGGGTCAAACCCGCAACCAAAGTCCAATCCGGGAGTTACCCCATAAGCCCATAAATTAATTTAGGCCCATTAGGCCCAATTAAACGTTAAAGGTTCATTAGTCGCATTTGGGCCTTTTGGAAGCGGTTTTGGGCCTAATTGGATCCAACCAATTTTGGCCTAAACCAACTTTGTACAACAAAGTCCAATAAACCCAATAACAACTTTAAAAGCCCAAATCCAATTTTAAGGCCCAATAATTTAATTTCAAAAATTCCAAATTTTCCAATTAAATTACCTAAAGTGTATAGCATTATTAATTACCCAAATCAAAGTTTCCAAAACACTAAATTTGTCCAATTAATCATGCTTAATCATCAATTAATCATGTCCAACATAATTAAATCAAAATCAAACCCAATTTCATGCTTCAAGTGTCTCGGCCAAAGAGGGAAATTATGCCCAAATCAAATTCAATCCAATTGAACCCAATCAAACATAAATTCAACATCCCTAAATGATTTGCAAGTCATCCAATGAACAAAAAATCAAAAATCCAAGACAATATTAGGGTTCATATTTTCGGCCATCACAAGCAAATTGGGGAAAATTGTTCCAAACACTTTTTCATCAAATTGATCTAATCAATCATCAATTAAACAACATTTAAGCATTCTAAATCATCCAATTTCATTAAACATGCTCAAAATCAAGTTTACCCAAATTTGTCATGCCCAAAATTTGGGGAAAAATGGATCCAACCAAATTTCATGAAATTGATTATGCACAACATCAATTCAACCTCATTCAAGCATACTATACTAAACAATTTAATCATTTGATGCTCAAATTGAGTTTACCCAAATTAAAGTTTTGGCCAACAATAAGCAAATTATGGAAAATCAATCCAATTTATTTTTCTTCAAATTGATTACATATAACTCTAAGTTATTCATATACAAACATTCTTAAACAAACAATTTGTCAAAATCATGCTTAAATCAAAAAGCCCCAAATTTTGCTCAAGAACCCTAAATTCGTTTTATGCAACCAATAGCTCAAGATACCATTGTTGAGTTTCAATCAAGTCCCAAGAATCATCAATCATGCATAAAAACGAGTTGAATACAACCAAGGAGTAAGGCGGAATACATACTCACATTGATGGGTTTGATGCTAGGAAGAACAAGACACATTTTCCTCCTCCATGAAGCTCGGTTTTTGACTCCTGTGAACTGCTGGACTGCTCGGTGTTGGGCTGTGAAATTCCTCCAAGATTCGGCCATGGGAGACTCCATGGAAGCTCCAAGCTTCAAGCTCCAAAAATGGATTCCAAGCTCATAAATTCGTTTCCCTATCACCTATGTGTAACCCAAGGTGTGTGCTAGCACTTGTTCATCTTCTTTGCTTCTCACAAATTCGGTCTAACCAAAAAATTTGAGAAGAAATCGGCAGTGAGCCGTGAGAGGGAGAAGAGAGAAAGAGAGGGAAATGGTTTCTTCAAGAAACCCTAAATGAGAGAGATAATTATATGAAAAGAAAAATGTAATTTTGGTTTATATATTTTCCAAAAATAAAATAAACCATATACAACTTTTCAATTTTCCAAAATACCAAAAGTCAAAAGCCAAAAGCAAAAAGCATTTAAAGCTTTTCAACTACCACATCAATCACTCAAATCAAATGACAACTTGTCACATCACTCAAAGTGACATTTGATTTGACGCTTGATGTGACTAGCGATTTGAAGCTCGATTTGACTTGCGTGCCGCACTCGAATTCGAAATGTGAATGCGCTCGCAAATAATCCCGGGCTCGGGTTCGTTAATTCCAAATTAACGAATTTTCCGTTGTGTCGTAATTAAATGATTACGCCTAGCGAAATCACTATTCACGTCGCTAACGAATTAATTCTAAATTAATTCGTTCGCCCGAATTAAAATCTAATTTTAATTCTGCGTCGAAATCCAATTTCTAATAATATATCAAATATATTATTTTATCGATTAATTCCAAATTAATCGTTCTCTCTCTTTAATTAATATTTTATCCCAGATAAAATATCTCCGTGATTAATCCCAGATTAATTTTCTCTCTCATCCAATTAATCCCAGATTAATTAAAGTGCGAGTCGAGTCATACGTCATCGGTGAATCTTCAGGAAGTGACCCATGAGATCTCCGGATATGTTGGCAGTAAATACGGTCGTCGGACTATCCGAACACGTAAGTACCTCGTACTACGTTTATACCGATTTACAAGACAAGGTTGGCTTCTAGCAAAGCGCCATGCCTACCCAATTCTCCAGAAATAATCTAGATGTTAATTTCCTTCTAAACTGCTTCTCAACCTTGATGGCCATATGTAACATCTCATCCAACACCACATAATGGTTCAACTCTACAATATTGGTTAGTCCTCTATTCAATCTACATAAAAATCTCGTCATAATGGCCTCTCTATCCTTGACTACATTTTCTCTAATCATAGCAACCTCCATTTATATGTAATGAT
>SKCR01044620.1:0-91595 GCA_019454045.1 Zanthoxylum bungeanum
TATTTCAACTCTGAAACAATTTCCGGTAATTGTTCAAATGCCAAAAAACATCCAATATATTTAGACAACATATTTTTCATCACCAAAATCACAGAAAATCCAGATCTGATTTGGTAACCAAAAATATCATTTTTCATGCTTTAAATCTAATTTTCTCAACATTAATCATATCAACATTAACACCAACCAAAGCCACCACCTATGAAGAACTCAAGAACAATTCTAGTAGTTACAAGAGTGGTCATAACACTCTAGAATGGCAACAAGTCATCAAATAAAAAATTAAACTAATATTATAATAATATTATCCAATCCAACTTCAAATATACATCTAACCTCCAAATCCATCCTCCAAATCAAAATGCCCCAAAATATAAGAAATGAAGAAACCCTAGAACTATTCTAGATATTCAAGAACAAGAAAAAAGCTTTCTAAGTTTAAGATTATTGAAGATTACCTCAAATCTTGCAATTTCCTCAAACTTTTTTCTTGATTTCTTCATTTTCTTCCTTGTTTCTTCAAACAAATATTTGGGTGTTTTTTTACTAGATAGGTTCTGCCATGGCTAGTTCTAAAATGAGAAAACAAATTTTTCTCACTTTAAATAGGAAGCACAACCAACTTTGTAGGAGGGGGAAATGACATTTTGGTCATTTGGTCATTTTTAATCTAATTAATTAATAATAAGCTTTTAAGTTGACAAATCCAATTTGTAAATTGTAAGCTTAATAAAATCATGCCACATGTAACCAATAATAATCAAACATATTGCATAACAATTATGTAATATTGAAATAATTTAATTATCTAGATATTTAACATTTAAACATCTAAATAATTAATTAATGCGATTATTATTATATATGTATTTTTATTTACATTAAATAACAAATACATATATTAATGGCATGTGTCAAAGTCTCATTTGACAACTAATTAATATGTATCAAATCAAATTTTGTATCAAATATAAATACACATTAATTATTAATTTACCGAAATGCTCATAATGCATGTATTTTCGTTTTTAACCGATTAAATGATTCGAATTAACTGAGTTAATCTGGTGAAGTATTATGAATAATCTGTATTATTCATAACGCGTTGCCCAAGTGCTCAACGAGTACACTTCATATTGTGGGACTATCTAAGTTTAGGTTTATCCGTCACGAAATCCAATTTCGTGTCCATAATTCACCCACTCATGAATTATGACGACCACGGATAATCTCGCTAAACTATACAAGTCGAGGTCATTGTATACGTATAATCCTTCCATCACAGGCTATCAATATTATACTGGGATATAGATAAGAACGTCAAATCCCTAAGGTATAATATAGTCGACTTTTAATTTTACAATTTTTAAATAACACTCGGAACTCGCTTCCGAAGTATACCACGGCCATTGAATTACTAGATCGTAAATACGTACATGATACATATGCCCCTACACAGGACTGACAGATTTTATCTGATACTCACAGGATATCATGAGCATTAGTCCACACCCAAGGAACAGGCGGAGGTCTGATCTAAATAGATCGGTGACGTGACTGCCATCAAAGTGTGGAGGATAACTCATATATCCACAGTGATATCTCAAGTCGAATGACAACTATGCTACTCGACTCGAGAAGATTCCTATTGACGTTGGTGTACCATCTATTAGGAAATCTTCGGTGAGTCATTCAGTGTTTATCAAATAAACACCTACATGTCTATATGAGTCTCCCAAGACTCATGGTTCATTGGGATAAACCATCGGACCAAGTCTCGATATACGATATGTGTTGGTCTCAGCGGATTTTACTAACCGACCCGTGTTAGTAAATCTTACCACTAACTTTATTTGATAATATACTTCTAGTAGTGACACTTCCCAATAGTGTTTTAATACTTGCTCAGGCTCTTTCTGAGGAGGGAAGGAATCTTACGTCTACTATGTACTTTAATACTTGCTTAAGCTCTTTCTATTCTCTTTAATACTATATATTCCGGTACATCCTTATTTATATGTTCCTACTTTTCTGGGTAGGTATCCTTTGGACTTTACTATTTCTTATTGTCTCATTTCTTTTCTCATCTCCAACTGGTTAACTAACTACGCATACTTCCTTACTTCTTATAGCTTTTTCTTCTCACTCTTTGAATAACTTTTCTTAGAATCTTACTGTCTGGTTTCATATCTTATTTATACTCCTGGGAATAGGTCATAATATTTTCAGGAAAATTCTTAACGTGAGTCTAGAGTATAGTTGTTTTCGTAAGGGGTACTATTCGAATAATCTGAGAAAGCTTACTAACCTATCTATAGAACTTTGATGGCGTACCCAAGGATCAGATACTGGAGAGGTAATGCCTTGTATACGGGTATCCTGGACATACTGCATATACCAGACCCCAGCACTCTGCCCATTGCAGTCACTGACTCCCTAGACCATGCTCTGATACCATCTTTGTAACATCCCAAATCCGGGAGATGCTACCGGCCGGGGATAGACTGTACTAACCCCATAAGCCTCTAATTCTCCAACCATAAACAATCATTAATACTATATTCTCTAATTATATAAAATATATATGGGACCGAAGCCCAAGCTTAACAACTTTACATATGAAGACTCAACATCAATAAATGTAATCATAATGACACATACTTTTACATTGACCACCATATAACCAAAAACTAATACATGACTTTATTTGACTTAGACTGGACTCTCATTTTTCTGACTTAGACTGGTGGACTCCAACCCTAGTGACTGCAACAGTATCCGTCCTCCCGAGCTTGTCCTTCGAGAAACCTGCAAGACATGGAAATTAGGAGTGGGGGAGTTAGATCGTTGTACGATCTAAGTGAGTGGACGAAAAACTGAAATACTAATATCAAACATTTAATTTTTAAAACCAAAGTGACAGAAGAAATCTTAATATGAAAACTCTTTTCTAATAGTGTGTCTGAAATCACTTTTATAAAATTCATCCTTCAGAAAACTACTTTTGAAGCTCCGGTTTCTGAAAACTATTTCTAAAATCTGATTTCTGAAAGCTGTATACTGAAAATCTGGAATCTGAAAACTAGTCTTTATCTGAAAAACTTGACGCATGGGGGCGTTACGTATCGTTGTCCCCTCATACGCCTATCTGGAGCCAGGAATGTAAAACTATAACTTTGGGGCGTTACGTATCGCCGTCCCCCAAAGTATGCCACTCATGTCCCTGAAACTCGTGGTCTTGGGGCCTTACGTATCGTCATCCCCAAGCCACAGAACTAGAATTGGGGTGCGGATCTATGCTACCATACAAGCTATGAAACTAGGGTCTATGGGTGTTACGTATCACCATCCCCCTAGCCCTGAACTAGGATCTGGGGGCATTACGTATCGTTGTCCCGCCACTCCTCTACATGTGCACATGTTCTATGTCCGTCAATTCCAAACTATATCAAGTTATATATTGGGGTGAGTTTTTCCCCCATGCCCCGAAAACATAACTATAATGTTTGAAAACATTTTTTAACTGAAAACTCATGCTGAAAACAATCTTTCTGAATCATCACTGAATCTAAAAACATCTGTAATAAAATTCGGTCTAACGCCCTATATGCTTTAAAAAGTAAATCTGAATTCAAAACTTGATAAATAAAACCAGTTTGAGAAGAGAGGTCTACTTACCGTTTTGGAGTTCCGATAGATTTTCTTCACTTCGCTGGTGAAACTTGTATTTCCTGCGATGATATATCATCGAAAGTTTCGATTAGAAATGGACTAGGAATATATAGATCGGAATCAGTGTTAAGTTTCCTATTCAAATAATGAATACCACTCCAAGGTATATCGTACACATGACATGATGTAATATATACCTACGAGTTGATACGAGACTCATATGGTAGCCTCTAACATGATCGGGTAACTCTGGGATGGCTTAAAACTGATTTGGGCCATTTGTTGGCCACGCGTCGCGATGCACGACGGTGCGCGTCGCGACGTGAACTGCCCAGTGAAGAGCATAAATTTTTATCGGGCGCGTCACGACGCGACCCACAACAGAGGTGTTCATGGGTAATTTTCCCAGATCGCGTCGCGACATGGGGCTTCCTGCACCACGATGTAAGGCCAAAAATTGGTCTGAACTTCCATCATTCATACACAATTTGTTCATATCTCCTCCCAAACAATCACATAACAAAATTCCTCAATAAATGTCCTATAACATCATCGATATAAACTTCAAATACTCTTTGATCGCATTGTTCTTATCAACTCATAAAACCATTAAGATTTTCTAAAAATAACATTTAACTCTATAATCAATTTCTTTCCATGACAATCACCAACTTACCATTCCTATCATGCCACTAACATTAGCATATACTCAAATTATCAAGATTCCACAATACCAAGTTTTGGTCAAGTTAGTCTTACCTCTTCTCTTGTGAATTTCCACCTCTTCTAGGGTTTCAAGGATGCCAAACCTTCTTACTTCTTCTTTCTTCTTTCCTTCTTCTTTTTCTCTTCTCTTTTCCTTTCTTCCTATTCTTCGTCCTCCATTCACGTTTTTCTCCCTTCCATATTCTCTAATTTTTTGTGAAATGGAAAATAGTGACTCCTTTTTTATACTATGGATCAATTTTTAAATTATCTAATGAAGAAAATTTTGGAAATTTTGAGAAGTTTTGAGACTTTTCTAGATGGGTCCAAGGGCACTGTTCATCCAAAATTTTGACCCATGTTTTTGGCTCACTTTCGGTTCAAATTTGGAAACATGTTCAACGTAAAAGTTGTACATCTAGATCTCAGCTTTCCGATGATATAAATTTCATAAAAAATGGAGTTCGTATGAAAATGTTACGGTCCAATTACTATGTGCTGTTCGGAGTGGAACGTCGTAACATCTATTATCGGATTCTCGAAGAGTTTACCGACAGTCGTCTCACGAGAGTATATATTTCCAAAAATAATTTTTATTATGTGACACTCGTCTTACTGTGCAACAGTAGTAAAAAATCCCGTTTGTTACATCAATATTCATCCTCTCGAGCTCGTGCTCAGAGTACTAAAATGATTTATGAAATATTTATTTTATGAAACCGAAATCATCTTGTTTTACAAGAAAACTAAACTTTTCTGAAAACTCTCGTTTATCTGAAAACTATCTTTTGTCTGAAGACAAAGCTATTTTTATAAATCTTTTCTAGAAACTTATTTCTTTCTGTAAATCTTTGAAATTTCTCATAAAACTAGTTCTTCTGAAACTATTTTATAAAACTATCGTTTCTAAAAATATCAACTGAAAACCACTGAAGTATGGGGGCGTTACGTATCGTCGTCCCCCCACACGCATAACTAATGCCTTGGGGCGTTACGTATCGTCATCCCCCAAGTCACTGAACTAGAGGCAAAAACGCTAATTAATGCCATCATGGCCTTGAAACAATGATTGTAGGCATTGCATTTTTGCATGTGAAACCCGATGATGAGTCTGAGTTGGAGGCACTACCTTTTTAGCTAAGGATATTGGGGAAACGGAGGTCGGAAGGGGAAATTCAGAATAAGTACGTCATCAAGTTTATTTCACAAGCTCACTGTCTGTCGTTAGTGCTGTGTTCGGTACTTCGTTCGAACGTCAGGCAAATTGCGGACGTTCGTGTGGCGTTCGAATTGGCGTTCGAACGGCGTCGGTGTTTATGGTTTTGCTGCTACCTCGCACCCTAGCCCAATTAGCTCCCCAAAGCCCATAAAACACATCCCAATTTAATTAAATTAAACATTAATATTAAATAAAATATTTAAACCATTTACCAATTAAATAAAACACAAAATATAATCATACATAATGAAGATAAATCAAATATATTAACTTCCTAACTAAACAAATCACATACTAAATTAAAAAGATGTCATGCTAATTAAAATCAATCATAACAAATAAAGATATTGACTTCCTATTCTAGCCAAGATTTGTCCCCCCTCAATCTTTGACTTTCCTTGCTCAACACCAAATCAAATCCTCCCTTTAATGCACCAAATCCCTTCCTTGTGAGACAAGGTGAAGCCCTAACCCTTCTCTATATAAACCACACCTCTCCAAGGCATTAAAACTCCATTATTCTCCGGTTTAGTCCCCCGTGGCTACTCCGTACTCCCGACCGGACCGCGAGCCCGGGACAGCATGCGTTGCCCAGTTCCTGTGTTCCCACAGTCTGGCGACTCCACTGGGGATAGAGAATCGGCCCCGAAATATTGTCTTGTGATGTTTGGATTTATGTTTTAATTGACCGTGTCTATAGTGGATAAAGTGAGGGTTTAATCAAAGGCATTTTAAGGCTAGGTAATGGTTTGGTGTCTTCTTTCACTCACTACCTTTCTAGAAGGAAAAGCTGTGAAGGCACCTAGATAACCATCTACTCGTAGCCTATTGTGATGGACTAATTTGGAGGACTCGTTGTTTATTCCTGACACCAAGCGATAAGAGCCTAAGAGGCTTGGGTATTTAAGTGAGCCTCGCTCCACCTTCCCTCTGGGGAATCTACAACGGGAAATCCATTTGACAGTCCGTCACACACCGTAGCTCATTGCCATGTACCTTAGTGTATAAAAAAGGGTGCGTTCACTTGGTTGCTCGAACCCTTGAGTGGGGAAACCTAGTTGTGGGCCATCCTTCGCCGGTGAGAGCCTTTGTCTATACTCTTACTAACCCACCCATAGACCGGGTTGGCTAAAGTAACAATTATTTCCTTGAATATGTGCTTGTGGACCATCCTCATTTGGATGCAGTTGGACTATTGTCAGAAATGCGGGCTTGCTGGGCCATTTAAACTGGGGCAAGTTCGCACCTTATGACTATTAGGCCAAAAGCTTCTGAAATGTTGATAGGCCATTATGTAGAAATTATTATGTCGTGTTTGCATCATCTTTCTTCTATGCTTGTTTTTGGGAACATCGTCGTTTGAATCCATTTGGACCATTTGTCATGGGATATGGGCTTGTTGGGCCATTTAAACTGGGACAAGAACGTATTTCATGACTATTGGGCCAAAGGCTTCTAAGTGATTGATGGGCCACTTTGTGATTGTGTTCGAAACGTTACCATTTGGATTTAGTCGGGCACTTTGTCATGAGATGTGAACTCATTGGGCCATTTAAACTGGGATGGGTTCACTCCTATGACAATCAGCCCGAAAGATTCTAAAATGATAACGGGCCGATTTGTTTGAGAGTTTTAATTGATTGAGTATGTTATATATGTTACATGCATCTCATGCACCTCATACATACATATATCATGTTAACACCATCTATGTCTCAAAAAGACATCATAGATACCGTTTGGGTTAGAGAAGGGACAAGACTCACTAAAAGAACAAGTATGAGTGAATCTGATAATGAGGTGTCCCGTATGGATCAGTTAGAGAACGGTCTCGCCAAGATCACTGACTAGTTGTAAGCTTTGACTACTGCTATGGCTGGCATAGCTGGGTCTCGCGCCGGGGTTAATTCTGGGGATGTGAGGCAAGAGGAATCTCTGAACAGATTGGGGGATGATACACCTACTTTTGATGATGATATGGCAGAGTATGTAGCAGGCAGAGTATCTGGGTCTCAGGCAGAGTTACAGAAACTTCGGGATCAGGTTGAGTCGGTTACCCGCAAGATGAGGGGTAAGAATGAGGATTTGCTGGATTATGACACACTGACTTTCGAGGAACAGTTGCCGGCACAGTTCAAGATGCCTGATATGGCTAAGTTTAACGGGAATGGGGATCCAATGGTGCATCTCCGACAGTTTGTATCAGTCATGAGTTCAGTTGGCCTGTCTCAGCGCCAAGTGCAGAAAATGTTTGGAATGTCGCTCGAGGAGAGCTCCCGTGGTATGTGGTACCACAGTTTGGAGAAGAAAGTGAAGGAAGATTGGAGGGAGTTGGCTGATGCTTTCCTGAAGCAGTATGTCACTGACCTAGAGATCAATCTGTCACTCCGCGATCTGGAGAATGTTAAGCAGAAAGAGGAAGAGAGTTTTAAAGAGTATGTGGACCGGTGGAGGGGTCAGTTATTAAAGATGCAGACTAGGCCCTCGGAGAAGGATCAGATTAAGATGATTATCAAGGGCACCAAGCCCTTCATTTACAGCAAGTTGAGGAGGATGACCTCCATGATTGCGGACTTTCGGCAGTTGAGGGAAACTGTCATGGATATTGAGGAAGAAGAGGCCGAGAATAGAAAATTATATGGTCTGAACAGGAGGCCCATTGGGGGAACATCGGGAGCAAAACTTGTTTCTGCTGAGATTGCCGCT
Organism: Zanthoxylum bungeanum; assembly: GCA_019454045.1. Lineage (NCBI taxonomy): Eukaryota > Viridiplantae > Streptophyta > Magnoliopsida > Sapindales > Rutaceae > Zanthoxylum > Zanthoxylum bungeanum. Next base: position 8,303 of record SKCR01044620.1, read on the forward strand.
ATCCGGAACCGACAGTTTTGCAACTTGGGAAGCCCCTGTCTAAGGTGCTAGAGAAACTGAAGAGGCAAGAGCTTTTAAAACCCTTGGAAGCCAAACCATTACACAATCCCCTACCATCACATTATAACCTAAACCTTTACTGTCACTTTCACCAACAAAAGGGCCATGACACTGACAATTGCGCCCGACTCCGCCATGAAATCCAAGACCTGATAGACTCCAAGAAAATACCTGACCCAGAAACAGAACAGCCTGACACACACAGAAACCCCTTACCCAATTACCGTGCCGTACCACCACCAGCCTATATGATCAATTCTGGCCTCCCTGAAGACCTTGTCCTAAAATCCTTCCACCCTCAAGCCTTTTGCCTTGGAATCTGGGATAGTGCTAGTGAAGATGAGACTGAGCAGGGGAAAAACTTTTGGCTTGATTTCTCTAGCAGTGATGAGGAAGAAGTAAGGGGAATGACGCGCAGCGATCGTTTTTACAATGATATGGCAGAAAAGGATAAGGAAGTTTTGACAGATGGTAAAGAAATGGTTGAGACTGCAGAAAATACTGAGGGGGATATAGTGCTGAGGCAATTAAGGAATACTATAGCACAAGTGAGTATCTGGGAACTGTTATGTGCTTCTCGAGAGCATAGGCAGGCCATGGTTGAGGCCTTGAGCAAAATTGTGGTACCGGAAGACGCCAACCCTGCAATGTTTGTTGGGTCAGTTCAGAAAGAAGCTTTGCAGATATCTTTTTCTGAGGATGAACTCCCGCCACAAGGGAGAAATCATAATAGGCCTCTATTTATCAGGGCCGAAGTGAGGGGCAAGAAAACTTCATGTGTAATGGTGGATGACGGTTCGTCCATCAATGTGTGCCCGTTGAAAATTCTGGCAAGATTGGGTATGAAAGCAACAGACTTGGACCCCTCCAGTATGACTATTAAGGCTTATGATGACAGTAAAAGGGGAGTTGAAGGTACTTTTGTAGCTATGGTCAAGGTAGGGCCAATTGAAGATGAGGTTGAGTTCACAGTGCTGGACATCCCAGCCACTTTTGCCTTATTGTTGGGAAGGCCTTGGTTTCACAAACTTGGGGGCGTGCCTTCCACTTTGCATCAGATGATCAAGTTCCCGTATGGGGGAGAAGTTGTTACTATCCGGGCTGAGGTAGATAATGATGTGGCTGCCTTGGAGATACAACCTTTCACAAGGTTTCAGGTGTCAACTACTTTTGAGGAATGGGTGGATCCTAGGGTGGCTAGGATCATGAGAAAAATGAAGTTTGAACCGGGTGAAGGTTCAAAGTTGCCAGATTTCAGAGGACAGACCACTCGGAAAGGTTTGGGGTATAAGTCTGATGAAGAAAAGCCAAAGGTCAAGAAAAAGGGCCTGAAACTGATGGAATATTTTGTGAAAGCTTCAGGATACCAAGGGGAGCCTGAACCTGTGGAAGTTAATGGGATTGTGGTACCTGGATTTGAGATCTTCCAGGATTTTTTGGGTGAGAAACCGCTGATTAAAGAAGCTGTGGAAGCAAAGAATTGGGAAGAAGAGTTGATGAAGTTGGAGAGCCTGACTCTGGGAGAGGATGAAAAGCCTGAGGAAGACCTGATTGCAGAGGAAGAAGTGTCTATAGATGATGAAGACATTTACCTTCCTGATTTGTTTGAATGTACTTCCGCATTATCCAATAATAAAGACATTCCTTTTGCTTACTTGTCTGAGTCATTTCCATTTACTCTGCACGAATCAAGCATATTTGATATCAGTTCGGCCAAAACTACTGCATTTAACTTGGGTACGCTTGAGAACCCCAAGGAAATTCTGATTGCAAGTGAAATTACCTCTGAAGAGAGGGAGAAACTAGAAGAAGTGTTGGTCAGATATGCCAAAGTGTTTGCTTGGTCCTATGAGGACATGCCTGGGGTAGACAGAAACATTGCCCAGCACACAATACCCACTTATCCGAACATGAGGCCAGTAAATAGAAACTCCGACGGATGAGACCAGAATGGGCTGAGAAAGTCAGAGAGGAAGTTAAGAAACAGATAGATGTGGGGTTCCTGGAATAGTAAAATATCCAGAGTGGTTGGCTAATATAGTGCCGGTACCAAAGAAAGATGGGAAGGTCAGAATGTGTGTAGACTACAGAGATCTCAACAAAGCTTGTCCGAAAGATGATTTTCCTTTGCCGCATATAGATGTTCTGGTTGATAGCGCGGCTTTATCTGCTATGTATTCATTTGCAGATAGGTTTTCAGGTTACAATCAGGTTCTCATGGCTGAGGAAGATAAACACAAGACTGCATTTGTTACCGAGTGGGGTACTTATTGTTACAAGGTTATGCCGTTTGGACTTAAGAACGCGGGAGCTACTTATCAGCGGATGGCCACTACACTTTTCCATGACTTGATGCACAAAGAGATTGAGGTGTATGTGGATGACATGATGGTAAAATCAGAGACGAGAGTTGGGCATATTGAAGCACTGGAAAAGTTCCTTCAGAGAGTTGACAGATATAACCTGCGGCTTAATCCCAAGAAATGTGTGTTTGGGGTGACATCAGGAAAATTGCTTGGTCATACAGTAGGAATGGGCGGAATAGAGGTAGACTCCGAGAAGATCAAGGCAATCACAGAAATGCCTGCACCAAAGACAGAAAAAGAAGTCAGAGCATTCTTGGGAAAGATTCAGTACATCAGTCGGTTCATTGCCAAGTTGACATCAGTATGTGAGCCTATCTTCAAACTGTTGAGAAAAGATCAGCCAGTGAGATGGAATGAACAGTGTCAGACAGCCTTCGACAAGATCAGAGAGTACTTGGTAAAGCCTCCTGTATTGAAACCTCCGAGACCGGGCAGACCTTTGGTATTGTATTTGGCTATAGAATCAGAGGCACTAGGGGCAATGATGGTACAGGCAGATGAGACAAGGGTAGAACATGCAGTTTACTATCTGAGTAAGAAGATGCTCCCGTATGAGGCTCGGTATCAAAGTTGAGAAGATCTGTCTTGCAGTGGTATGGGCTTCCAGAAAATTGCGGCATTATTTCCAGTCATACAAGATCCAGATAGTGGCCAAGGAAAATCCTCTGAAATATCTTCATTCGGTGCCTTCGCTAGTGGGAAAGTTGGGCAGATGGTTGGTATTGCTGACAGAGTTTGACATTGAATATCTCACCTCCAAAGTGATCAAAGAGCGAGCAGTAGCAGAGTTTCTGGCAATGCAACCTGTTGAGGGGGATCAGTATAAGTTTGAATTTCCAGATGAAGAGATCCAAGCAATAACAGTTCAGAGATGGAAGATGTATTTCGACGGAGCAGTGAATTACAATGGAGCCGGAATTGGGATCGTGATAGTGACCCCCGAGGGAGAGACTTTGCCTTTGGCAAGAGGTTGACATTCAGAGTGACTAATAACATGGCCGAGTATGAAGCATGTGCTTTTGGTTTGACAGCATTGATAGCCTTGAAGGCCGGGAGTGTGGAAGTCTACGGAGATTCTATGTTGGTAGTCCAGATGCGAGGAGAATGGGAATTGAAAGAAGAACGGTTGAAACCTTACCTTTTTCACCTCAGAAAGTTGGCACAGGTTATCCCCGAGTGTAAGTTTCAGCATTTACCGAGAGAAGAGAATCAGATGGCAGATGCATTGGCTACACTTGCAGCAACTTGGGAAAATCCAGAAAAGTTAGTGATGAGACCGTTGATACTGACAACAGCGAGCAGACCTGTTTATGAGATAGAAAGAATTCTGGGAGTTGAGGTCGACGACGGTAAACCTTGGTATTATGACATTCAGAGGTATCTGGAACATGGTGAACTCCCGGAAGGGGCAGGCAGAAAAGACAGAATAGCCATTCAGAAGTTGGCTTCCCAGTATGTGATTTTGAAAGGGGAACTGTACAAGAGGCAGGCAAACGGTATCCAGTTGAAGTGTTTGAGAAAAGAAGAAGCTCAGCATGTAATGGAAGAAATACACGCCGGGGTATGTGGTCCGCACATGAACGGGTTGAATCTGTCCCGCAAGATAGTGAGACAAGGTTTTTATTGGTCAACCATGGAAACAGACTGCGCGAAGATGGTAAAGCACTGTCATGACTGTCAAGCACATGGTAATTTGAATCACTTACCACACACAGAATTGCACGGGTTGTCAGAACCGTGGCCTTTCTCAGCATGGGGAATTGATATGATTGGAGAAATTCGACCGAATGTGTCAAATGGGCATCGCTTCATAGTAGTGGCAGTAGATTACTTCTCGAAGTGGGTGGAAGCCGAATCATTCCGTAATGTTACAGCAAAACAGATGGCAAAGTTTATAGCTCGGAACCTCATTTGTCGGTATGGTATGCCGCATCATGTAGTGACAGACAACGGGGTCCAGTTTCAAGGAGAGACGAAGGCAATGTTACAGAGATATGGGATAGGCCACCACAAGTCATCACCGTACAGGCCGCAGGCAAATGGGGCAGTTGAGGCAGCCAACAAGACTATAAAGACAATTTTAGCCAAAATGACAGAAAATTGCAGAGATTGGGCCGAGAAACTACCATATGCTCTGTGGGGGTACAGAACATCAGTAAGGACAGCAACAGGGGCCACACCTTACTCTTTGGTCTATGGAATGGAAGCAGTATTGCCGGTAGAAGTGGAGATACAGTCTATGAGGTATTAACAGAGGCAGAATTACCGGAACAGGATTGGGCTGCACAGAGGTTTGATCAGTTAGCACTATTGGATGAGAAGAGAACGAAGTCTTTGTATCACATGTATCACTGCAGTTGTATCAGAAGAGACTAGCCCGGCATTCAACAAGAAAGTACGTCCCACCAAGATCAGAAAGGGTGATATGGTACTTAAGCAGTCGAGGCCGTCGACGACAGATCCAAGAGGAAATTCAGACCTAACTGGGAAGGACCTTACATAGTGCAGAAGGTAATGGGAAATGGAGTAGTGAAGCTATCAGATTTGGAGGGAAACGAGTTCACCGACCGATCAACGTAGACAGATTAAAGCAATACTTTACCTGAGGGAGAGAAGACCGAGCAGTCACTACGGGAATTGGCAGAAGACCTAACCCAACGGAATCAGAAAATCATTCATGCATACACATAACATTGCATTCTCTTCGTGTTTGTTTTTTTTGTGGTTCGCAGGTTCGAAGAAAGAGGAAAGCGGCAGAAATGAGCCAAGCAGCGTCAACGCAATTTCAGTCTTTGGGGATGAATCCCAAAGGGGCGAGGCCCATATCATGTCGGCTTGTGGGCGAGGCCCATATCCTCTTGAGGGTGAGGCCCCGTTGTCAGTTGTAGTTCCGGGTCGAGGTGCCCACTACATCATCAGTTCGAGGGCGAGGTCCCTATTGTCAGCGGTGTTGGGTCGAGGTGCCCAGGGTCGAGGTGCCCACTACATCATTAGTTCGAGGGCGAGGTCCCTATTGTCAGCGGTGTTGGGTCGAGGTGCCCAGGGTCGAGGTGCCCCCGTTGTCAGTTGTAGTTCCGGGTCGAGGTGCCCAGGGTCGAGGTGCCCACTATATCATCAGCTCGAGGGCGAGGTCTCTATTGTCAGCGGTGTTGGGTCGAGGTGCCCCCGTTGTCAGTTGTAGTTCCGGGTCGAGGTGCCCAGGGTCGAGGTGCCCACTACATCATCAGTTCGAGGGCAAGGTCCCTATTGTCAGCAGGTGTTGGGTCGAGATGCCCAGGGTCGAGGTGCCCCCATTGTCGGTTGCAGTTATTGGGATGCGTCCCAGGATCGAGGTCTACTTGCAGCACCAACTCAGCTCGAGGCATCAGACGAGCCAGGTAAGTGAAAATGCATTGCATAACTTTGATAGGATTGTTCAAAGTCACACACTGCACAAGTCCCATCAAAGTGGGGGCGACTGTAGGCATTGCATTTTTGCATGTGAAACCCGATGATGAGTCTCAATTGGAGGCACTACCTTTTTAGCTAAGGATATTGGCGGGAAACGGAGGTCGGAATGGGAAATTCAGATAAGTACGTCATCAAGTTTATTTCACAAGCTCACTGTCTTCGTTAGTGCTGCGTTCGGTACTTCGTTCGAACGTCAGGCAGATTGCGGACGTTCGTGTGGCGTTCGAATTGGCGTTCGAATGGCGTCGGTGTTTCTGGTTTTGCTGCTCCCTCGCACCCCAGCCCAATTAGCTCCCCAAAGCCCATAAAACACATCCCAATTTAATTAAATCAAACATTAAATATTAAATAAAATATTTAAACCATTTACCAATTAAATAAAACACAAAATATAATCATACATAATGAAGATAAATCAAATATATTAACTTCCTAACTAAACAAATCACATACTAAATTAAAAAGATGTCATGCCTAATTAAAATCAATCATAACAAATTAAAGATATTGACTTCCTATTCTAGCCAAGATTTGTCCCCCCTCAATCTTTGACTTTCCTTGCTTAACACCAAATCAAATCCTCCCTTTAATGCACCAAATCCCTTCCTTGTGAGACAAGGTGAAGCCCTAACCCTTCTCTATATAAACCACACCTCTCCAAGGCATTAAAACTCCATTATTCTCCGGTTTAGTCCCCCGTGGCTACTCCGTACTCCCGACCGGGCCGCGAGCCCGGGACAGCATGCGTCGCCCAGTTCATGTGTTCCCACAATGATCTATGGGCAACTTTCATCCATAGTCCTGAACTACATGTGCAAATATTACTGGATCCTTCAATTCCAAGTTACATATGAGGTGAGTTTTTCCCCATGCCTCCAAAATCATACTTCCAATATCCCTCAATTCCAAGATCAAAATAAAAATCATCTGTATTGAATCAATAACAATAACAATTCTTCAAAAAACTTTTGAAAACATTCTCATTCATAATATAACTGGAAATAAACTCGGCTAACGCCCTGATGCGCTTAAAAGTGAGTCTCAATTCAAAAACAAACAAGTAACTATCAACTTAAAAAGAAAATATCCACTCATAGATTTGGAATCTGGCTGGCATTACTTCACTTCATCGGAGAAAACTGCGGTTTATGTCGATAATCTATAATCGATAAACTTAATTAGAATATAAGTTGTGAAATATGCTTCGGAACTAGAATAAGCTTCTCAATTCAACTAAACTATTATCACTAATGTCGTATTATGCTTGTGACATGACATAATGCGTGTATATATGCTGATATGAAACCCTTAGAGTGCCCTCTAATAATCTAGGATGAAATTGAAATGGCTAAAGTTGATCCTGAGAAAAAATTTATGCGTCGCGATGCCAAATGTTAAGCGTCGCGACTCCCACATGAGCAGACCTGAGGCAAAGAGCATCTTCTTGTTCTCTGTTGCGACGCCAGGTGCTGAGCGTTACGACTCCCATGCAAACAAAACTGAGGCAAAGAGCATTTTCATGTTCAGTGTCGCGACACCAGGTGCGGAGCATCAAGACTCCCACTCGAATAGATCTGAGGCAGAGAGCATATTCTTGTTACGTGTCATGACACTAGCCCATTAACATCACGACGCTCGCCCGATTTCAAGGCCAAGCATCAACTCTCCAAAAAAAAATGCCCAAAGTAATCCCAACACCACCATCTAAACTTCAACATGAATGAAAACTCAACTATAATACAATGGTTCCAAGACACCCATGCATATGCCCACGAAGGAAAATATGACTCAAGGCAATCCTTGCCAAAAACCCAAAAAATGATTTCCCAATCCAACATGCCCATTGCCAAAAAAAAGACTGCCACAGTGCATCCAGTAACACCATACCATGATTTCTTATACAAAAAGAGTCCACAAATGCTTAGTTTTATCATAATTTCGAAATGAGTAGAGAAAAAAAAAAACATGCTAGGTCTATGAAAATTAAGAGGGGAAATGAATTAGAAGCTTACCTTCTTGGAGTTTGTCTTGTGGAAAGCTCAAATTTGATTGGTTTTCTAGAGAAATCATGAATGGAGGCTTTGGGAAGATGATGAATAGTAGCTAGGGTCCTTCAAAAAAAACGTGGGTTGCTTTATATATAAGTGGGCATAATTTTTCTTATTTTTTTTATAAGACACATGGTGAAATTACTAGAAGCCTCCAAAATTACTACAGTGACAGCCACAAAAACATGTTTTTTGACTTATTTGTTATCCGATTTTCGAAGAATGATCAACACAGAAGTTGTAGGTAATTGTTCGAGCTTTCCAACGATATAAAATTCAATAAACTCGGATATCGTATGAGAAGGTTATGGCAAAAAGACTAAGAGCTATCCAGAGTATACCCAAAAATAAATTTCATATCGGAACTGCAAAGTATTAATCAAATGTATGAAAAGTAATTCCACAAGCACATACACGCTTGAGCATGATTTATATCATGTATTATGCCACCTATAAAAAGTGGTCGTCGAAATTACCGGGGTGTTAGAAGATATTATAAAAACAACGTAAAATAATGAATATCGAATAATCAGCAAAGATCATAAAATCAAGTTCAAAATTTTCCATTTAAAATATCATATCAAAAACTATACAAGCGTCTATTGCCCAAGTCGCTCGCAAAGACCGGATAATGTACGATTCAGAACTATATCGAATAGGGTAATGGGTCGGTTATTTTCAAATGGATTGGACCTTAACAAGCACCACGATAGTTTCAAAATCATAAAACATAAATATCATACAAGCACCGTGCTGCGGAAACAAATCATATAACATCAACTTGATAATATCTCATATCACGTAAAACAGATTTATCAAAATCTTTCTTATCAAAGCACTTTATATTAAAATATAAACATAAAGCAAAAGTATCAACAAAAACATAAAATAAAAATATCAACAAAAATAAAAGTATCTACTCACAATGCTAGGATGGACGGGATATGCTTCACTGAGTCTATGAATGTTGCGAATCCTGACGCGGAACTAAAGCCAATGCAATTCACTAGATTTCGTCCTAATGAATATTTTTCATACAATAAAATAAATATGAGACACATGAATACTTAGTCTCGTTATAAGGTTGAGGTACCTAAGTCATCTATGAATTTTACGGGCCTGGATTTAGAATTACGCAAGTGAGAATACGAGACTTCAAATTCTGCATAGCTGTTGAAAATTTATTGTTCGTCATCTATTTTTGAAAATTTTCTACAGTTAATTGGTAATGATTCAGGTGCTGAAATTTTAATAGGATCAACCTAATATATCTACTTTATGTAGGTTCTTACGGATTTTGATTTTGATCTACCAAACACAAGATATAGTCGAATCTTTAGACCTTATTTAGTGAAAATAATATCATGTTATATGTAGAACCTCCATGTTACGAATTTTACTGTAATTTCATCCTTCATCTAAAACTTCAAATCTTTGGATATGTTGATTCTTAGCATGTCTAGTTCATTTAGAATTTTATGGATCCTGATTTCAATTTCCAGAATACAAGTTATAAGTAAATCGTCGGGGGCTGTCCAAACAAAATAGATTGTAGCGAGTTGTAGGGGACCTAACTTCAAAAATTTGGCCTGACATTATGTTAAGTCTAAAAACCCATTTTTTGGGTATGTTGATTCTTGATGTGTCTAGTTTACTCAATATTTTACAGTTCATCAATCGGACATCTAAAACTCAAGTTATAGCCTATTTATTACGACCTGTCAGAATGCTACTTCATTAAAGCTTACTTCCCAACATACCAATTTCACCACTCTCTAAATTTATTTAATCTGGCCATTACCACCAGATTTTTCAGCACATATGTATTATCTTACATAAAACTTACATAGAACTTGATTAATTTCTTAATTTAGTTTGGGGTTGGCATTTCATCAAACACTTGGTGTGCGAACTGCATAAACTTTCCGTTATTACAACATTGGCTAGCTCTACCTTTATTTACACCACCAGTACTCTTTATCATGATTTCAGGCCTTGACTACATATCTAAAACAGCCCCAGAACACTCCCTCTCATTGATGAATTTCAAGAAACACAATGCTTGTAATTTTTCACAATTCAATGAATCAAATACAAATACATATCTCTATTCAACAATTCTTAGTCATCTAATTTCCACTAAATATGAAAATCTCATAAACCCCAACTTAACTCAATACCTAGGCATCATAATTTGGGAATTACTCATTATAATCATTTTCCTAGATCATTAATTAGCTCAACACAATCAAATACATGCTAACAACATCAAATAATCAAACACTTCTCCAAAACTCAAAATTCAAGATTTTGGTAAAGTTTTCTTACCTAAGTCATTTTGTTTTCTTCATCAAATTAGTTCCCTAATTTTTTTTCATCATCTTAAGCTTGTTTTGTGTTAGATTACACTTGATTTCCTATGAGATTTTCTAGGAAAATGAAAGAACTTCCAAGCTATTCTTACTCCACGTTTTTGCTATAAGGGTGTAAATGGAGAGTTTTTTTTCTTTCTTAAATTTTTATGACTTACTTTTGAAACTTGTGGACTTTTCTAGAACTCAAGGGGATGGACCGAAATTGGGCTTTAAAGATGATTGGGTTAATCTATTTTAGTTAAGGGCTTGAGTGCAATTAATAGTAATTATGGCCTTTTTTTTATTTGGGAGGGTGTATTCAATTGAGATTTTAAAAGATTTTTTTGAGTTAAATAAGTCTTGTGGTATTCAATTAAGATTTTTAAATAATCTAAAAAGTCTTGTAGTATCTCATTATGACTATTAGGATTTTTTAAAGAGTATCCAAATTTAGTGATATTCAATCAGGATTTTAAACAAGTATTAGAAATCTTATGGTATTAAAAAACATAATTATTTTGAAGGATTTTTTTTATATGTGTGATTGTGTGAGACTTTTTAGTGAGAATTATAAATATGAAATTTTATAAAAAAATCTTACTCTAACTCATGAGACTTTTTACATAAGATTTTTTTTACTATTAGAAAACATATATGTGTCATGCGGCTGGGCTATCATCATTTTCCTTCTTGTTGAAATTTCAAATGGAATCGCTTTGCTGTTATTATAATATACCTCCTTTTAAATTTTCCGTACTTAGGGTGAATGAAGAAGCCGTCAATGAAAGTGAGAAGAATTTGGGTGATGATAAGCCTGCAGGAGAGGAAGATGCAGCAGAGGGTAACAAGGAGAACCCCACTGGTGAACCAGCAGAAAAAGAACCCGAGGAGAAGGTATGGTATTTGTTTAGCGTTTATGTTATTCCTATAGAACTTTTGTTACATGGAGTAGACAGCTTTGAGCATTTTATTCATAACTAGTTGATCATTGTTACTGGAATTCTATAGCCTCTTAAGAATTGTTCTTTGCATAATATGAGATGACTCTCGAGCAGTATCGAAAGTTGCTGGAGGAGAAGAGGAAAGCCCTGCAAGCTCTTAAGACTGAGGAAAGAAAAGTTGACCCTAAGGAGTTTGAGTGCATGCAGCAACTCTCCAACAAGAAGGAAAATGATGATGTCTTTATTAAATTGGTAACTGTTCTTGGAGATTTGTTTGTCTATGCTCAGAGATTTGTCATCAACCATTTTTTCTTCATGAATTTCATTTTCAATGAGGAAAATTCTATCACATTTAAAGATAATTTTCTAGATTTTCTTTGAGGCCAGCGAAATTTCTTCAATCGAATAGATGATAATGTACAAAGGGAATTTAGCACAACAATGATTTTTTTCCTCGTTTTCTCGCTAATTTTTTATTTGTATTTTTTTAAAAAAAAAAAACTCAAATTTAAGGAAAAAATATTTATCAATTATTAAGATCATTGATGCCGAGGTGTTATCTTTTATTCGTAGGTGGAAGATATGACATTCTGTCAAGAAACTCAGAAAAGTTTCTGAGATAATTAAGCATTTTCGTCAGTAAATTTATCTATATTGTTAATAAAATATTGATAGATTGCTTAAGTCCAGAAAATATTACCGCCAACATAACTTGTAAAGAAAATATAGTTGTCATGGTTGAGACATCCACACCTAACCATGATAGAAATTATAGTATTGTTAATTCAGTTGAGGGGTGACCAGGACGAGAATGACCCAAGAAAAGAATGTCTCATTGAACTAGATAGATATTACTCATAATCCGATTAAAAATTGGTTGGTTAGCATCATAAAAATTAAAAAAAATATATATATATTATATGTGGTCCTTTCAAATCTTTTAAATTCTTATGATATAAATCTTTTAAAATCCAATAAGTAAAAAATCCTGATTAAAAAAACTGCAACAAAATCTTAGAAGTCATTACATTCTTAAATAGTCTTTTAAAATTCACCGGACTTATTTATCCATAAACAATCTTTTAAAATCTCAATTGAATACACCCTCCAAGTCACCAAGATCTGACTTCGACTATACTGTAAAATTTTAGGTCATTACAATTCTCCCCTCTTAAAATGATTCATCCTCGAATCATGTTAGGTCCAAAACGAAACATATATCTTATTAAGCAGCAACCGAAGCCTATTCCTTTTAATAACCTCCTCGGATTTTTATATGACTTCCAAATTTTTGTGTTGCAGTTGTATCACTGAATTCTGAAAAATCTGTAAAATTATGTCCTTTGTTCCTCAATCTAAAGTTACTTCGATCAATTCTATATACAATGGATTTCACCAAGAAGTCTTGTCCTGACTAGGGAAAACACAATATGTACAACTTCTTTTCTAAATCTTGCAAAGTTCTCAAAATGACATAATAAACACATAAGTATGCTTGTCCTTTACTAAAACTCATTATTCATCAGCTTATAGCTTGCCATAATATCGACCATTCAGTTGCTCAATGTTGTTCCCATCCCTTCCTTGTTCTATTATCTTCCCTTCAGAATCTCCAACGCCAAATCAAGTCCTAACGACTTCTGTTTTTCTGAGTTTCGAGATTTCCATGAAGTTTCCTCACCTCTTGCTGTAATATAGCCTATTCAAAGGCATTCCCGAATAGTAACATCGTACTCAGTTAATGGAAACTGTCCCGCTACTTCTTTCTGAATTTATCTCACAAGTCCTCATTATTTCTTCTATGATATAATCCGTTCTAATTATCTAAAATAACTACTCAAGCTTCATATAAATTGCGAACCTAAATTGAGAACTACTGCTTTAAGCATCTTATGCGGCACACTATCTTGCTCCATATTGTCTGACATACTAAGCTACTGAAGATATGACTCTATAAGGAAAAGAATAAGCTGACTGAATCGATTTACCTACCCATTCCTTAACGAAGTCGTATTTCTTAAAAATTCAGGGGGTCAATCTTTTTCTATTTCTTCTTAGGGTTATTATGCCCTAAGCTTTTCCTATTGCTAACCTCTTTCTCTTTATTTTCTCATGTTCAACGAATAGAGTACTCATTCCACTCATTTTGTAGTATCCCTCTTTCTTGGATTCCTATCCAAAGGTGATTCCTAATTTTATCCAATAATAGGATATAAATTTCTCCAATAAAAAGTGTTTCAATTCCTAAATTGATAGTATAACCCTTTCATTCTGCTACCTTCAAAGTTCTTCACTGTCTATAAGTATTAGAAAAACCCACACATCACCTTAATTTGAAGACACAACGATTGTAATATTTCTTCTCTCAAAGACTTCATTGCTTAGAAGCATCTTAGATTTGCAGTCAGCCTTACACAATCGTTGATCTGTCTTACATCAGCTTCTCCTTATTGTATTATGTTATTTCCACTTACAAGAGTTAACTTTCTTTCATATGTGTCATCAATAATGTCTTCTCATATCTACACGACTACCTGACATAATACTTATTTTGGGTTTAGTTTTGTTAAAGGAATTGTCTTTGTGGGATATTTTATAACACTCCGCCTATTGTATCATATCGCCGTAAAAGTCACTGACTATCTCATACACAATTGATCACTGCTTATCTTATACTATCTCAATCCTTTGGAATATACGTCACTTTTATTTGATGTCGTATGACAGGGGCACATCTAATGATACTTAGAATCGACCTTTGGAAACTTAATACGGAACTTGAAGATGTTCCATATGCTCTGGTTTTTCGCAAAACAAGACAAGGTATTTGTGATGGTTACCATTTAGCAATCTTAAAAGACTTAGTTTTATTGTTCATCTCATTCACAAAAGTTGTGGGCATTCTTTTATTCCTAGGACAGTGTCAATAACTTGCATTACTCTTAACTAACTCGAAGCACCATTTCCAAAGTATCTTTAATCTTTGCACTAAACTGGTACGATCCAAACCTATACTCAATTTTGAGAGAAGTCAATACTATTTATGCATCTAATCAAATCAGCCCTTAGTTCTTGAAGATGGTTATACATTCTTGGTCGTGTCTGTATTGAATTCTGCATACCAAAGGGTCTTATCACTCTTTTTTTTTCCCGATGATACCGAAAGATTTCATGGAGATACATTGGGATACATATGGGCTTGTTGTGATTGTATCATCAACTACCTTAAGCCTTATTATGGTCATTCTATTCAAGGGAATCCCTAAAGTGGTATACCCATGACTTAGTCTACACAGGTCTTGATCCTTCTCTTTTTGGGAATGCACTTGATAACCCGTTCGGTAGTTTCAAATATCTTCTTTAAGGCATTTTCGTTGATCTAGAACACTGGGTAGTTGGTGCTAACTGGGTTATAGTCAAATAAAGGGCTTTCATGGAGGTAGTGTTAAATATAGGTTTATGGTTAGGGTTCTCTTGGTTCGAGTTTCAGCCTCGGTGTGTGGTAGTAAAATTATTATCATTAATTATTATCATTTAGGTTCATCTCATTTTCTATTGCAAACTTCAAGCCGATACTTTATACTCTATTTTCTTAAATCAGTTTCGCAAGTTGACTTGTTTTTGTCTTGCTCATGTTCAAGGAAAAAGTGTTGGGGTGGGTGGGTATGGGCATAATTCAGGTTCTTATTACATTAACCGTGTACTATTACTTCTTTCACTTTTACCAATATAGACTGCCTAAGGGTCATGGTGTGAAACCGGTAATATACTATTCTTATGATTCAAACTCATCAATTCTTGCTCATGTAGTCTTATTGTCTACCATCATAAGAACGAATCCACCCTCGCTTTTCACTCTATGTCTTAAGGTATTGCATAATCTACATTCTTATACATTTGAGGATTTTATTCTGGCACACCCTCGCCTGTGGTTCTTAAAATTCCTTCTCCACCAGTTAGTATTCCTAGCGTACTAATAGCACATCGTCTCCAAATATTTTTAGGGAACACCTTCGAGAAGTCTGATGATTTTCTCCACACACCTTTCGATATCCTTCAAAAGATATTTCTCACTTTTATAGTTAATATAGGCGTATGCACTAACTTTATTCGACTAGATGGGTCCTATTTGGGTTAGGCTTTTCGATATGTAAATCCTTCGGTCTAAAATCGATTCATACTTAGTTATCTCTTACTTCATTTCAGGAGAGACAATCTTACTACAATTTACTTTTCTGTATTCCACAATCGGACTATCTCCTCAACATAATTGTTCTAAACCGAGTAAGGTCATTATTAACATACTATATCCGAAATCCTTTACATCTTTTGCAAACACCTCTCATACTGATAGGAAACTGGTGCTGAGCTCTAGAGGCGACTAAAAGTCGGGATGGTTTTCAAAAATCAAATCTTTGGATGGCATGGATGTAGTGGCATTCGAATGAAGATATTAACTTATGACTGGGATTTGTTTGGCTTCTTTACGAAGACGATTCGAACGAGAAAGAGTAAAGTTCCAAATTTCTTACAAAGCAACTCATCGATTTCTATCATGCTTATCAATCTCAATACAAGAGAGTTATGTTTTAAGGGTGACTAGCTTGCATCCTCGATACCCTAACAATGTGGCCCATGATTTCTTCTGCTAGATAGCTTTACTGCTTCTAAGAGAGTCATGACATGGGGGTATACTCATTTGTTCGGGATAAGAAGGCTATCATTAAAAGAAAATAGATATTGTCTGGTGAGCCAGAAAAGAATACTACTTGAAGGATGGGAGCACTACATGTGCTTTAAATTCGTAGTGGATTTCAGTTCTTCTACTAGTATGTCGGTATTTCTATGCTATGGCATCTGGTTGATATTAAGGCCATATTTATTGCTTGCTTATCTTAGGCAACTAATAAGCCTCTATGATTCTTCCCCTATTTCTTAAACAGTTTTGGCTTACTATTTCATAACTCATCAATGGAACGTTTAGCTAATTCTTAGCCTAATTCGGCACCATGTCGTGTACCTTCATATCTAGTCTTTTTCTCTAGGTGGCTAGTTAACTAGAAATGATAAGGATGATGGATAGGGTAGCCATTTTCATAGAATATTCTAAGCTAGAGTAAGCTAAGATAAATTTGAGGATTGATGATACTAAAGAGTAGCCTCTTATATATGGGTACCTTGGGCATACCACATTTACAAGATACTAATAGTCTCGTACTGCAGTGAATAACCCCAAGACCATGCTCTGATATCATCTTTATAACATCCCCAGTACCCCCAATACCATGCTCTGATACCATCTTTATAACATCCCCAGTACTGAGATGTTATCGACAGGATGGATCTTCACCTCTACCATGAGCCTCTGACTATGACTTAACTTTCTCGATTAGTCCTTTTACTATGTAACCATGCTGACACATATTAAATATTT
The DNA here is from genome assembly GCA_019454045.1 of Zanthoxylum bungeanum. Classification (NCBI taxonomy): domain Eukaryota; kingdom Viridiplantae; phylum Streptophyta; class Magnoliopsida; order Sapindales; family Rutaceae; genus Zanthoxylum; species Zanthoxylum bungeanum. The sequence goes on from SKCR01044620.1 coordinate 24,956, forward strand.
CATAATCTAGCTCATGTTATAATAACATATTCATCATTATATTACTGATTTCAAAGGAATTTGAAGCCTCCACATTCAATCTCACAGAAACCAAGTTCTCTCCTTCATTCTTAGAGCGTAGAGTTGCTCTCCTTATTTTAAGGAAAACATTGAATTCTATTGAATGTAAGTAGTGAATTCATATATAATTCTATGAATGTAGATATGCCTATTTATATCCCACGACCGTAATTGAAGAATTTATTTATTTGTTCAGTTTTATATACTATACATGTTCAATTTTCTTATAAATTATAACACCTAATTAATGATGATGATCAAATGAAGGAGAGGCAACGTTGGCAACCGAAAGAACTCTCAATCTTGAATGCCTACGTGAAGCAATATGGGCCCAAAAATGGAATCTCATCTCACAATGCATGGCCATTGGTACCAAAACCCTCAATCGTGACCCAAATCTTGCCTCGAGCGCTAGAAAAACTACCTCAAGCCCGACATCAAAATGGGTTCTTTAACCCCAGATGAGTAATCTTTATAGCCATCTTTTTGCAGTCCAAATACGGCAACAAGTGGAAAAAAATATTGCCACTCAAGTCTCTGAAAGAACGGTCAAGAGACTTGGCAAGTTACGAGGGATAGCCTTGGACTGTTATAATAATTAAAAAGATTCTAAGTATTCCATCATATTAAGGGATCCACAAGTTCTTCAATTTTTCCACTTCTGTTTTTTTGTGCAATTCTTAATCCATTTTTAAGTTTATTTTCATTTTTCAAGCTCTGGGATTGATATTGATGCTGAGGACTACCACGGGTTAGCAAAAACTAAAACTTAAAATTCTCTTAATTTTTCTTTTTACTAATTATATTTTCTTTTTGATCATCAGTTTCGTGCATGGAAGATTGTCTTATGATTTGATCAAACCAGATTCTCAACTACGCAACCTCTTACATAGCATTTCCAAAGGAATATCGTAAGTCATAATCAAATGAAGTTGTGCTAACTGTTGACATAATATGTGATGTCAAACATGATGTTGTTCCTTGACTTGATGGAGATATGAAAGGTAGTTAAATTTTTGCATTCTTAAAAAAATAGTTCGAATTTAATTATTTTTTTTACAATAAAATAATTGATAAACTAAGTGATACTGTTTCTCTATGATTGTGTTGGCTTTCTTATTATGGGATTTATATGATTGATATTGACATTAACTTGATGACGTAGTCCTGATGTAGATCCTAACTCTAGAGTTTCTACTCATTATTCTTGAGTGTTTCTCTCTAGGTTCTGACACTGACTTGGTGACGTAGTCTTGATGCAGACCTTGACTCTAGAGTTTCTACTATATTCTTAAATGTTTCTCTTTAGGTTCTGACCCTAACTTGCTGAAGTAGTCCTAGTGTAGACCTTGACTCTGATATTTTTTTGCACTATTCTTGAGCTTTCTCTCCAGGATCTGACCCTGACTTACTGACATAGTCCTGATGCAGACCTTGAGACTGGTATTTTTGACTCAGTTTCCTTGAGCATTTCTCTCCGGGTTCTGACCCTGATTTGTTGACGTAGTTTTGGTGCAGACCCTAACTCTAGTATTTCTACTCAGTATTCTTGAGCGTTCCTCTCTAGGTTTTTTACCCTGGCTTGTTGGCGTAGTCCTGATGTAGACATTGACTCTAAGGAGGTCGAGGTCTTCTTTACACATTTCTTGATGCGAACCCTGACTATTGGTTTCTTTTGAGCATTCCTGACTCTAGTATTTTTGACTCACTATTCTTGAGTTTTTCTATCTGGGTTCTGACCCTGACTTATTGACGTAGTCATTATACAAACCATAAGGCTGGTATATTTGACTCAGTATCATTGAGTGTTTCTCGCCAGGTTCTGACCTTGACTTGCTGACTTAGTCCGGGTGCAGGCCCTGACTTTGGTTTTTCTACTCAATATTCTTGAGTGTTGCTCTCTAGTTTCTGAACCTAACTTGCTGACATAGTCTTGATGCAGACATTGACTCTAAGGAGATTAGGGCTCCTTCTTTACGCATTTCCTAAAATATATTCTGACTCTGGGGTTTCTCTTGAGCATTCTTGAAAGAATCAATTTTTTTGACTCCGTATTCTTGAGCTTTTATCCTCAGGTTCTGACCCTGACTTGCTGATGTAGTCCTGATGCAACCCTGACTCTGGAGTTTCTACTATATTTTTTAGTTTTTCTCTTCAGGTTCTAACCATTACTTGCTTGCTGCAGTCTTGATACAAACCCTGACTCTGGAGTTCCTAATCAGTATGCTTGAGGGTTTGTCTCCAGGTTCTGACCCTGTCTTGCTGACGTGGTACTAATATAGACCTTGACTCTAAGGAGGTTGGAGCATGCTTCTTTACACATTTCCTTATGCAGACCCTGCCTTTGAGGTTTCTCTTGAGCATTTTGAGAGAGACTTGATTTTTTTTTTACTTAGTATTCTTTACTGTTTCACTCTAGATTCTGACCCCTGACTTGCTAACGTAGTCCTGATGTAGGTCCTGAGGCTGGTATTTTTGACTCAATGTCCTTAAGCGTTTCTCTCCAGGTTTTGACCCTGACTTGTTGACATAGTCTTGGTGCAGGCCCTAACTTTGGTATTTTTACTCAGTATTCTTAAGTGTTCCTCTCTAAGTTCTGACCCTGACTTGCTGACATAGTCTTGATATAGACATTGACTCTAAGAAGGTTAGGGGTCATTCTCTACACATTTTCTGATGTAGACCCGACTCTAGTATTTCTCATGAGCATTTTTTACTCTGGTATTTTTGACACACTATTCTTGTGTTTTTCTCTCCGGACTTTAACCCTGACTTGCTGACATAATCCTGATGCAAACCATAAGGCTGGTATTTTTGACTTAGTATCTTTGAGCGTTTCTCTCCAGGTTCTGACCTGACTTGTTAACATAATCCTGCTGTAGGCTCTGACTCTGATATTTATACTAAGGATTCTTGAGTGTTCCTCTTTAGGTTCTGAACCTAACTTGCTGACATAGTCCTTATGCAGACATTGACTCTAAGGAGGTTAGGGCTCCTTCTTTACGTATTTTCTAATACAAACTCTGACTTTGGGGTTTCTTTTGAGCATTCATGAAGAATCAATTTTTTTGACTCTGTATTCTTAAGCGTTTCTCCTCACGTTATGACCCTAACTTGCTGACGTAGTCCTGATGCAGACCCTGACTCTGGAGTTTCTACTCTATTCTTGAACATTTCTCTCCAGTTTCTGACCCTTACTTGCAGCCGTAATTCTGATGCAAACCTTGACTCTGGAGCTTCTACTCAGTATGCTTGAGCTGTTTCTCACCAGGTTCAGACCTTGTCTTGCAGATACAATACTGATGCAAATCTTGACTCGAAAGAGGTTGGGGCTCTTTCTTTACACATTTCCTTATACATACCCTAACTCTGGGGTTTCTCTTGAGTATTCTTGAGAGAGTCAATATTTTTTTGACTGAGTATTCTTGATCATTTATCCTCAAGTTCTAACCCTGACTTGCTGACGTAGTCCTAATGCATACCTTAACTCTAGAATTTCCACTCTATTCTTGAGCATTTCTATCCAGGTTCTGACCCTTACTTGATGTCGTAGTCCTAATGCAGACCTTGACTTTGGAGTTCCTACTCAGTATGCTTATGAGTTTCTCTCCAGGTCCTAACTCTGTCTTGCTGAAGCATTACTGATCCAGACCTTGAATCTAGGGAGGTTGGAGCTTGCTTCTTTACGTATTTCCTAATACATACCCTGACTATGGGGTTTCTCTTGAGCATTCTTGAGAGATACTCAATTTTTTTAACTCAGTATTCTTGAGTGTTTATCTCCAGATTCTGACCCTGACTTGCTGACGTAGTCCTGATACAGACCTTGACTCTAGATTTTCTACTCATTATTCTTCACGTTTCTCTCTAGGTTCTGATCTGACTTACTAACGTCACCCAGACCCCGACTCTGGTATTTTTTACTCACTATTCCTGAGCGTTTCTCTCTAAGCTCTGACACTAACTTGCTAACATAGTCTTGATGCAAACCCTGAGGCTGAAATTTTTATTCATCTTTAATTGAGAATAATGATAAGAGATTACATAACACTCTTTACCTTGGGAGTTAATGGCATATACGATTTTAAAGAGAAGAAAGCCTATGAGGTATTTTTCAACTTCTCACTTGTGTGAGTTGTTTTCAGTTTGAAATTTTTTGGTTTTAGAAGTTATGGTTGTTAATAAATTCACAAATCACCCACAGTCCACTCAGTAATATATTTATATGCCAAATAAAACTATATCAGAAGTCATCAAGCAAAATAAATCTGAATGAACTCACGCATCGCGTGGGCTCTAAGCTAATTTATATAAATCAATGATCATTCACTATATTTATAATCTTTCGGACATTTGGACCTAACTCATATCAACAGATATGCATTTTATCTGAATGCGAATGAGAAACCCTACATGACGAACCCACACTCTAGTGACTGCAGTGACAACTCCTCTCATCACTCCATGTCTCCAGATCAACTATTGCTTACAAGATAGAGTTACCTGTAAAATTTATGGAGTGGGGGCGACTTTATAAAGACCCAGTGAGTAGATACTATGAAAACAACGTAAAACAATGAAAATAAAATAATTAACAAAGATCATATAATCAAGTTAAAAACTTTTCATTTAAATCATCATATCAAAAATTATGCAAGCATCCATTTCCCAAGTAGTGCAAAGATCGGACAATGTATGAATCAGGACCATGTTTATAAAAGGGTAGCGGGTCAGCCATTTTCATATGGATAGGACCTTAGCAAGTACCAAAGTGGTTTCGAAATCATAAAATATAAACATCATATAAGCATCGTGGCCGAAACATATCATATAACATCAAATATAAAATATCTCATATCACGTAAAACATATTTATCCAAAATCATTCTTATCAAAGCACTTTATAGTAAAACAAAACTTTAAAGCAAAAGTATATACAAAAACATTAAAAACATTATCAACAAAAAATAAAAGTATCCACTTACAGTGTTAGGATGAACCGAATATGCTTCACTGAGTCGCTAAAAGTTGCGAAACCTGACGCCAAACTAAAGCCAATGTAATTCGTTTGATTTAGTCATATGGAATACTTTTCATAACAAAATAAAACATGAGACACATGAACAGTTAGTATCGCTAAAAATTTAGGGTACCTAAGTCGTTTATTAATTTTACGGACCTCAATTTAGAATTATGCAAGTGAGAATACGATAATTCAAATTCTGTCTAACTGCTGAAAATTCACTGCTCGTCATCTATTTATGAAAAAATTTTACAATTAATTGGGAATTATTCAGGTGCTGAAATTTTAATAAGATGAACCTTAATGTGTCTAATTTATGTAGTTTTTTTATGAATTTTGATTTTGATCTACTAAACTTAAGATATAGTCGAATCTTTAGACCTTGTTCAGTGAAAACAGCCTCAAGTCAAATGCAGAACCTCCAAGTTATGAATTTTACTGTAATTTCATCCTTCATCCAAAAATTATAATCTTTAGATATGTTAAACCTTACCATGTCTAGTTCTTGCAGAATTTTACAAATCTTGATTTCAATTTCCAGAATGCAAGTTATAAGTAAATCTTTAGGGCTGTCCAAACAAAACAGAATATAGCGAGTTGTAGGGGGCCTAACTTCAAAAATTTAGTCTGACTTCATGTTAAGTTCAAATATTCAGTTTTTTGGATATGTTTAGTATACTTAGAATTTTACGATTCATGAATCGGACATCTAAAATCAAGTTATAGCCTGTTTATTATCACCTGTCAGAATGCGACTTTATTGAAGCTTGTTGCCCAACATACCAATTTCACCACCCTCTTAACTTTATTTAAATTGGCCATTACGATAAGTACCTGAAAGTGTACTTTGAATATAGCTAACTCGGCTTAATTATCATGTATGTAATCTTAATTAGAGTTTATTTTGTGATTTGTTATTAGGAAGCATTGGAACATGAAGAATGAAGTAAATACATGTGTTTAAGGGCCTAACGGACGCAACGGACGCGCGCTGGAGCATCGAAAGCACAGAATCAGCGAGCCAGCACAGGAAGCAGTAGGCCGCAGCCCCTGCTATCTGGCACCGCGACGCCCCGGAGCAGTCCCATAAGCTTATTTTGGTAGTCTTTTACGCATATATGGACTCCAGGGCTTCCCTATATAAACCCAACTTCGTCCAAAACCCTAAAGAAGAGAAAAATAGAGAGACATAAGAGAAAAAATAACAAAGAGCCACAAACACAATTTTGAGAGAGAATAATGAAGAACTTCAAGCGAACATAACGTCTCTCCGATCTATCCAGGCTATATCTCTTCTACATGGAGAACTAATCTCATAGGCAAAGCTAAGGATGAACTCTTGTATTTAAGTTTTTATATTTATGTTGTTGATTCCTATAAACTCTTAAACGTTTAATACAATTGATGTTTATTATTCTTTATTATCTTTCGATTTATGAATCAAGAAACTGTTTTTTATCAAACTTGCATATAGATCCAGTGATGCTTCTTCTATGTGTGATTTGTGAACCCAGTTGTGACTGGTAAAGTTATTTTATGATTTGGTCTTCTGCTACAATATTGCCTGTGGGTATATTATCGACGTTAGATAAGTCGTAACGATGACTTTGTGTGTTGTTAACATAGAGAAAATAAATCATCAATTACCTTAGAATTTAATATGCTTAGAATTGAATATTTTTCGATTGTTGGTTTGGGATGTGAAACCTCCTATTGAGTAATAACATGAATCAATAACTGGATATAGGAATTTGATAGAAGAGGGATTCACGATTCTTTGCTGCCTCTCTCTATTGATATCTTTTACGTTTTTTCTATTAATCCTTACTTCAAATTATCAATTCAATATATTTTTTCATTAAGTTACTGCTAAACATTTTTGTTTAAGTAAATCAGTCATTGTAACCATCTCTTTGAGGAATCGACACCCCAACTATACTGAGATAACCGCAAGTACCTTTTGGTTGTAATCAAAATTTGGCGTCGTTGCCGCGGAGACGGTTTACAATCTGAAGGAGCAGGTTTGCTTAGTCAACAGCAAAGCGGTAACTTCGTTCTATTTTACTTTTTGTTTTTATTTTTTTATTTTATTTATTTTATTTCAGTTTTAACTTTCCTTTTTTGATTTCTTTTTAATTATTTATTTTTAGTTTATTCTTTTTTATTATTATTTTATTTTTATTTATCGTGTTATTTGTGTTTAACTGCATGCCTAGACTTAGGGATCGGTTGGGTGGTAGATTTGTTAGAGTTGACGAGGAAGACTCAGACTCAGAAACTCTATTCGAAAACCTTTTTGCCACAATAGCATGACTGCATAAGTGAGTACGAGAGACCACCCTTGAGGACTTGAAGAGTACCTTCATCCCACTTACACAGCTACACCATCGTGCATCATGTTTCCTCCTAATGCACCACATATAGACTTTAAGCCTGGAATGATACAATATCTCCCGAACTTTCATGGTTTGGAGAATGAAAACCCTTATGTTCACATTAAAGAGTTTGAAGAGGTTGTAGCGACTTTCCATGACCAGTTTGGAACCACAGACACAATTAGACTTAACTTCTTCCCCTTTGCCCTTAAGAATATAGCAAAAAACTGGTTGTATTCCCTAAGACCTAGGTCAATAGGATCATGGAGCGAGATGACACATGCATTCTTTAACAAATACTTCCCACACCATAAGACGAATGCCTTGAAAAGATAAATCTCTACCTTCTTCCAGAAAGACAGTGAAACTTTTTATCAGACTTGGGAGAGGTTTAAGGAGATATTATCGAGTTGTCCTTACCATGGATATGAGATTTGGCGCTTATTGAGCTATTTCTATGACGGTCTAACCCCTAGAGAGCGCCAATTCGTAGAGACAATGTGCAATGGTGAGTTCATCCGCAAGGACCCTGATGAGACATTAGAGTACTTAAATGACCAAGCTGAGAAATCTCACACTTGGACTGGACCTAATGCATTGATATCATTGATAAGACACACCCTACTTCTTCTAGCAGAGGCATATACCACTTTAGGGAAGAGGATAATCTTGAGGCACAAGTTGAGCTATTGACTAGAGAGTTAGGAGCCTTAAAAGCCAGAGATAGCAAGACTATGCATGCAGTAGCCCAGTTAGAACCTTAAGGGGTATGTTTTGTATTTAAGGGAACTGACCATCTAGCCCAAGAGTGCCCGATATATGGTGAGATGAGGGGAACATATGAGGAACAATGCAATGAATTAGAGATGTACAAAAAGCCCTATACACCTTACTCAGACACTTACAATCCAAAGTGGAGAAACCACCCCAATCTTAGTTGGAAACATGAGCCTTATCAGTCTAACCAGACATCACAAGCCAAAGGTTACAGTGTTCCCTAGTATCACACATCTGTCGTTCCTAGGAATTCTTTAGAGGACAATGTACATGCATTTATAGAGGCCCAAAGAAAACCAATCAAAGGCTTGAGTCATTGATAGCTCAGGTCGTTGAAGATAATAAGGAGATTAAGAGTCAAGTCTCCAAATTGACTAATGTTCTGAGTGTGCATGAACAAGGAAAATTCACATCTCAGGCTCAACCAAATCCACAAGGGTAACACATGGCACAGGCTGATCATGAAGCAGCTAATGTAAAATATGTAATGACATATTCACTAGGAGTAGTAAAGAGATAGGCTTGCAGGACACACCTAACATTATAGGTGATCCCAATGATAGTAATGAAAATACTACCCAAGAAGAACAAGTGCCACATGTCCCAGTTAGAGTGCCTTTTTTTCACAAGCACTTAGGTCCAGTTAGAGTGCCCTTTTTCTCAAGCACTTAGAGCTCCAGACCCAAACGGTGAGATCTTAGAACATCTTAAGCATGTAAAAATTAACCTTCCTCTGTTACATATGATAAAATAATTTCCCACTTATGTGAAGTTTTTGAATGATCTATGCACTATGAAGAGGAAACATAATGTGAAGAAGACTGCATTTTTAACAGAGTAGGCTAGTGTAGTAATTGAACAGAGGACTCCACCAAAGTACAAAGATCCAGGATGTCCTACCGTTACGTGTCACATTGGCAAACATGAGTTCGGTCAAGCTTTATTAGATTTAGTTGCTAGAGTTAATCTTATGCCATATTCTATTTAAATGCAGTTAGGGCTTGGTGAGAGTAAACCTACATCTATAGTTTTACAGTTAGCTGACCGATCTATCAGAGCACCATGGGGAGTAGTTGAGGATGTTTTAGTTCAAATTGATAAATTATATTACCCCGTTGATTTCCTGATCTTAGATACTCAATCTGTGGTTAACACTGAGTCAAAAATTCCATTAATCTTAGGTAGACCTTTTCTTGCTACAGCTAATGCCCTTATTAATTACAGAAATGGTCTCATAAAGCTATCATTTGGGAATATGATGTTAGGGTTGGTGCTCAGAGTGCCAATCCAGATCGTATTCATGTCTGATTCATAAATATGAACAGTTTCTTTTTCCATAATATTACTTAATTTATGGTAACAACTCTTGTTCTTATATATATATTCGATCAAATTACGACTAGATTGAAACTAAATATGATTAGTGATATGTATATATTAGATAAATACCCGATAATATATTATGTAGTACATAGTTACAAAGAAGTTTGTAATAGACATTGGGAAGTGTCACTACGAGACGTATATTATCAAATAAAGTTCCTGGTCAAGACTCACTAACATGGGTCAGTTAGTTAAATTCACTGAGACCAGTACATGTCGTATATCGAGACTTGGTCCGATGGTTTATTCCAATGAACCATGAGTCTGGGGAGACTCGTATAGACATGTAGGTGTTTATATTAGATAAATATTGAACGACTCACTGAAGATTTCCTAATAGATGGTACACCAACGTCAATATGAATCTTCTCGAGTTGAGTGAGCATAATGATCCTTCGACTTGAGATACCAATGTGGATGTATGAGGTATCCTCCACACTTTGATGGTACTCACGTCACCGATCTATTCATGATCAGACCTCCGCATGTTCGTTGGGTGTGGACTGATCCTCACGATATCATGTGTGTATTAAGATGGGATTCGTCAGTTATGTGTACATAGCATTGGTATTCATATGGAATTAACAATCTGTTAAATTCATGGGCCCGTGGTACACTGTAGAAGCTAGTTCTAAATGTTATTTAAGAGATTGCTAATAGAATCGTCGACAAGATTATACATATAGAGATTTGACGTTTGACGTTTTTATCTATATCTCTGGAATAATTTAAATACCTGTGACTGAGGGATTATACGTATGTGATGACCTCGACTTGCATAGTTTAGTAAGATTATCCGTGGTCGTCATAATTCATGAGTGGGTGAATTATGGACACGAAATTTGGTTTCGTGACGGATAAACCTAAACTTAGAGAGTCTCACAGTATGAAGTGTACCCGTTGAGCATTTGGGCAACACGTTATGAATAATACAGATTATTCAGAATACTTCATCGAATTAAATGAGTTAATTCGAATCGTTTAATCGGTTAAATGAAAAATACATGCATTAGGGGATTTTGGTCAATTAATAATTAATATGTATTTATATTTGATACAAAACTTGATTTGATACATATTAATTAATTTTCAAATGAGACTTTGACACATGCCATTAATATATGTATTTGTTATTTAATGTAAATAAAAATACATATATAATAATAATTTATATAATTAATTATTTAGATATTTAAATGTTAAATATTTAAATAATTAAATGATATATATATTTCATAAATGTTATGTTATATGGCTAATTATTATTGGTTACATGTGGCAAAGCTTTTAAAGTTGAAGAATACAAATTGATTTTGTCAACTTAAAAGATTAATAAATTAATTTGATTAAATTATTAAATTGACCAAATTACCCCTCAAATTTTGTGTCTCCACCCTAGTGTTTAAAGTGAGAAAATTTTGTTTCTCATTTTAAGAACCTCCATGGCCAAAAACCTCCTTGAACAAAAAAGCTCTCAAATTTGTTTAAAGAAACCAAGAAGAAAGTGAAGAAAATCAAGAAAAAGCTTAAGGAAAGTTGAAGATTAAGAGTTAATCTTTAATATTCTTAAGTTTAGAAAATTAGTTTCTTGTTCTTGACTTACTAGAATAGTTCTAGGGTTCTTTACTTCTTATAAATTGGGGCTTTTTGATTTAGAGGATGGATTTGGAGGCTTATTGCATGTGAGAAATTGAATTGAATGATATTATTGTAATATTAGTTCAATTTGATAATTTGATGATATGTTGTCATTCTAGAGTGTTATGACCACTCTTGTAATGCCTAGAATTGTTCTTGGGTGCTTCATTTGTGGTGGCTTGGATTGGTGTAAAGATTAATATGATTAATGTTGAGCAAATTAGATTAAAGCATGAAAAATGACAATTTTTGTTTCTAGATCAGATCTGAAAAAACTACACTTATGGTGATGAAAAAGATGACATATAAATGTATTGTATGTGTTTTGGGCATTGGAACCATTGCCGGAAATTTTTCCTGTAACGTCCCCAATACGGGAATGTTACCGGTAAGCAACAGATCCCACTGTCACCTAAGCCTCCAACTCATGTGCTAGAATATTTACTCTGATCTTAATGTTATGCCATGCTTACTCAAACTCACATGCAACTTATAACTTAATAAACTTAAATGCTAGATCATGAAATCGAGTGTATGCATATATACATGTCTGAAAAAATTTATAATGTTACACAACATCAAGTACAAGTCAATGATACATCAAAACAACATCCAGAAACTATATTCTACATAAACATAGATCTGGTAAGGTGGACCCAATGACTAGTGACTACAGTGTAACACTTGTCCTCGAACAGGGTCTCCAAAAGCAGCACATGGCTTACCAAAAGAAGAATCCTGCAGCAAAACTGGGAAGTGGTGGGGGTCAGTCCAGAGGATCTCAGTGAGTGGAGCTACAAAATAAGAAACTGAATCAGAACATCTATGTGAAATCATTTATAGTTAAAGTGTTTTTGAAAACTTTCTTTGAAAACTGGTTCTATTCTGTTAAACTGAATAAAACCTTTTTCTGAAAGTTTCTGTGAAAAACATCTCTGGTACTGTAGAAAAACTTGATGCATGGGGGAGTTACGTATCGCCGTCCCCCCATACGCCCAACTGGAGCCAGAAGTTTAAATCCATGACTTTGAGGCGTTACGTATCGCCGTCCCCCAAAGCATGCCACTCATGTCCCTAAAACTAGTGGACTTGGGGCGTTACGTATCACCGTCCCCCAAGCCACTGAACTAGAGCCGGTAAGTCTGATCCATGCTACTACCTGACCCTGAAACTAGGGTCTATGGGCGTTACATATCGCCGTCCTCTAGCCTTGACCTACGTGTGCACACGGTCTTTGTCCGTCAATTCCATAAGTAAGTGCTGAGGTGGATTTTTCCCCCATGCCTCGAAAACATAAAAATTAATGCTTTCAAACTTTAAAACTTTCAAATCAAATCTCATTCAATATGAAACTGATAATTAAATAAGGCTAATGCCCTAAAACTTTAAAAAAATAAGTCTGAAACAGTAACAAGTGTATACAAATCAACTTTGAAATGAAAAGCATCCACTCACAGATTTGAAGTTCGATCAAGTCCCCTTTAGGTCGTTGGGGGCGAGCGCGGCTCCTGATGAGTATCTATATGGAATACACTGAGTTAGAAACATCAGTTATAAAATACGGTTCAAAATCACATAAAATTACTTAATCTAATTGGATCACCCCCTTAGAACATTTATATTTCTTAAATGAAATGTAAAACAAAAATTCAGACTCTTGGTTACGCGTCGCATCTTCTAAAAAAAATTATGGTATTTGGTGTCAAGTCACGACGCCGGTCTCCTACGCGTCGTGAAGCACCCGTGCAAATCATATGCACGTTTCAACCTTGATCGCGTCGCGACGCACGTAAGCTCATGTCGTGACGCGTCTGTGTTAAACAGACGCACCTCTCTGCGCCGTCCTGCATCGTGACGTGCGATTGGCGAGTCGCGACGCGATGCCAGTTCCAGGGGCAAATTTGCTTCACCCATGATCATCCCCAACTCTCATTTTATTTCAACACCACATTCCAACACTTCATTGCCATAAAATAACACTCCCAACATCTCATCTTCAACCAAAATCATTATCACCTTAATGCCCTAACTAATATGAGATACCCAAAACTTACCCAAACATGAACTTCCTAATCAAACAATCATCACTATACAAATTTCCACTAATCATAATCATACTACTATCATCACACCATTAAAACTCAAAACATCAAAGTTTGGGTCATGTCTTACTCACCGTAATTCTAAGCCTTTCTTCTCTAATGGGTTTCCTCAAGCTTCTTCTTTTCCTCCTAGAGTTGTTTGGTGATGGTAGTTCTTGATTTTTCTCCTTAGGGTTTTGTAAAAGAAATGAAATTGCTCCTCCTTCAACCTCTCAATCCCACGCCCAAAAGAGAAAGAAATGGAAGCATTGTCCTTATTTTCTTTTCTTTTCTTTATTAATTACTTAGGCAAATTTTGTTGGGTTTCTATTAGGTCCCAAGGATCAATTTAAGCAATGAAACACATGTGAATACATCAAGAAATATGGCGGAATCATACTTACATTGATCGGTTTGCGATGCGATGAACACAAGCCCTTGTGCTCCTCCTAGAAGCTATCGGCAGTGAGCTTTTTGTGCTCCTCCAAATTCGACCATGGTCCTCCATTGATGCTCCAAGCTCCAAATGGTGATTCCATGCTCACAAGTCGGTTTCCCTATCACCTTCGCAAGACCCCGAATGTGTGCTAGCACTTGGTAATTTTTGCCACAAAAATCACCATCTTTGCTTCTCCTTCAAGTCTCGGCATTTACAGATTTTTGAGGGAAAATTGGCCCAAGGCCGTGAGATGCAAAGAGAGAGGAAGAAGAGAGGATGAGTTAAGTGTTGGTTGTTGTATATTTGTGTATCTAATACACTAATTCAAAAAGTCAAATACCAATAAATCAAATAAATGGTAAATGGCATTTAAGCCTACAACCACTCCCATCAATCACTCATGACAAGTTGTCAAGTCAATCAAAGTGACTAGCCATCACATCAATCAAAGTGACTAATGATTTGACGCTTGATGTGACTTGTGGGCCGCACTTGAATTCGAAATGCGAGTGCGCCCGCAAACACTCCCGGGCTCGGGTTCGCTAATTCCATATTAACGAAATTTCCATTGCGACGTAATTAAATAATTATGCCTAGCAAAATCACTATTCACATCGCTAACGAATTAATTCTAAATTAACTCGTTTGCCCGAATTAAAATCCAATTTTAATTCCGCGTCGAAATCCAATTTCTAATAATATATCGAATATATTATTTTATCGATTAATTCCAAATTAATCGTTCTCTCTTTTTAAATAATATTGTATCCCAGATAAAATATCTCTGTAATTAATCCCAGATTAATTTTCTCTCTCTTATTAATTAATCCCAGATTAATAAAGTGCGAGTCATACGTCATTGGTGAATCTTCGGGAAGCGACCCATGAGATCCCCGGTATGTTGGCAGTAAATCTGGTCGTCGGACTATCCGAACACGTACGTACCTAGTACTACGTTTTTACCGATTTACAAGACATGGTTGGCTTCTAGCAAAGCACCGTGCCTACCCAATTCTCCAGAAATATTCTTACTGGAATATGTGATCTATATCAGGCGTAGTATACGTAGTATTGCGTATTTCGATCTAGCATCGGATGTCACGTGCTAGGCCTGGGGCTGGAATCGTGTCTGCCCCGTACGAAGCACATATCGGATCTCTGGTAACTAGTCTCTGTAATCGGATAAACATGACCTAGTCATAATATCTCGATAGCTGCAGCATATAAGAGAACCAGTTCTATTTCCTGCGTGATCATCATCTCCATTATGACTGGAGTGATACTTCTATCTCGACATCACACCCAATACACTACAATTCTCAATATACCCAGAAGAGGCGTACACAGAACCTATTAAAGCCCTGGACGACCAAAACCAAAGTATATTAATTGTCGCAAGTATTAGCGGTGTAAGTCTCAGGTTAAGACCAAATACATCTACCCTGATTCGGACTTCCATAGACACATAGTCATACTACCAATGGAATTCTGAGGGGTCTATCCAGAGCGAAGCTGTTTTCGTACCATCGGTAAACACAACCTCCTATTACACTTGCATGAGTATCCTATACCCAAATATATGAGAACTATGCCGTTGCTCCCACAACGCTCACAATTGTAATACTAGTCTATTCCGCATTATCGATGTCCAATCTCGATAGTACTACGACTCGGGATATTTAATGATTAAACCTTTGTGGATTGATACTGTCCATATCATCTCAATCCGGAACTAATCATATGGACCTTCTATCATTTATACATCTTGGTAATCTAATTACAAATGATAAAAGAGCAATTTCCTTTGTCACATAGTTAATTTGTACAACAACACCATGATCTGTACAAATAGTGATGCTATGGGCCATAACTGTCCAACAATCTCCCACTTGGCCTATAGCCAATCACTCAAGTGTCCTACACCCGAACTATGTACGGTTCGCTCAAATTTCTTCTGAGGAATGCTTTCGTCAGGGGATTTGCAGGGTTATCATCTGATGCGATTTATTCGATCATCACATCGCCACGATGTATGATCCGAACGAATCAGATGTATAATTGAAGTATATATCTGGATCGTTGATGAGACCATTAATTCTTTAGTTTGCCTGCTGTAGCCTAGCTCAGCTACTAACAAAACTATATCTAATATAATTAGATTATTATCAATCCATAAGGCTTCTATTGCTGCCTCAGCTGCAACAATAATACATTTTTGTTGTTTATTCGGTAACAGTATCTTGCATGGAAGATTTCCAGCTCACTGTTCCGTTATTCAAACTGTATAGTACCGTTATTGCGATTTATAGTCATTTTTATCGGTTAGGAAACTTGCAAAAGTGATCCCAGTCACTCCAAGTTCTCCTTCTCCATAGTATAAGACAGCATCCTTAGTTCATCTAATATACTTAAGGATGTTCTTAACATCAATCCAGTGACTATCACTTGGATTGGTCTGATTTTGACTCCATATGCTCAAAGCGTATGAGACACCAGGTCGCGTACATTTATTTCAATGTACGAGTTCTCGGAGAGTATTAACAACTTTAAATCTATCCCAGTAGATTTTTATTCCTAGAATAAAGGTTGTTTCTCTCAAGAATTCTACGGAGAATTTTCATGAAAGCCAAGCTTTCACCGATTGTATTATGGGAATATCATTTCCAAGAAATGACATGTCATCATTATTTAGGACATTTATTTCCAGTGCGCTCCCACTAACCTCCTTATATACACAAGAATCATTTTCGTTTTGAATTAAATCATATACCATTATGATTACATCAAAGCGATAATTCCAAGAACGCAATGCTTGCTTCAATCCACCCATGGATCGAATTAACCTGCAAACCTTGTTTGCTAGTTTTGGTACGACTAAACCATCAGGATGTTGTAAACATCCTCCAAAAGGTTTCCGTTAAGGAAAACGGTTTTGGCATTCAGCTGCCATATTTCATAAATGAAACATGCAGCATCAGCAAGCATTATCCAAATGGATTTACCAATGGCAACAGGTAAAAGGTTTCGTCGTAATCGACACAATGTTGATAACGATACCTTTTCGCTACAAGCCTAGCTTAGTACGTTGGTATGTTGCCTTCCATGTATGTCTTCCTTGAAGACTTATATAGTACCAATAGGCACAATGCCTTCCGGTACATCAACCAGTGTCCAAACTTGGTTGGTATACATGGAATCCATTTCGGATATCATGGCACTTTGCCATAATAGGGAGTCGATACCTTGTATCACTTCCTCATACGTAGTCAGTTTGTATTCCTCAATAAGATTGACATTTTTATGAGGTGAGATCAGAAACCCATACCTCCCAGGTTATTTTCTGACTCTCTCCGACTTACGTGGTTCTTGTGTATTCGAAGATTATTGGTATAGTTTCATCCTTGATGAACTATTTGTGTTCCATTAAGGAATCAGTGCCTGGAACAGTATTACTTTGATTTTCATCGAGTTTTACTTTCCTCTCACTTACCACTGCATATAGGTATTCCTCTTAGGAAAACCGCATGGTGAGCAACAATTACATTGTTCTCTTGTGAGATGTATAAGTACTATACTTTGGTTTCCCTAGGATAACCCACAACTTAGGCACTTATCCGATTTGGGTTTTAGTTTGGTATCATCCAAACATATGCCCAGCATTCTCAAATCTTCAGGAATGAGAAAACCCAGTTTCTTTCCTGTTCATATCAAACAGATTTTATGGAACCTTATTCAAAATAAGTTCTGCACTGTTAATGTGTATCCGTTGAAGGAAATGGTAGCTCAGAGCGACTCATGATTAACCTTATCATGTCCAATAAAATTTGGTTTCTCCGTTCGGACACACCGTCAAACTGACGTGTTCCGGGAGGAGTCCTCATTGAAAGAATACTATACCCTTTCAAGTATTTGAGAAACTTATTGCTTAAGTATTTTCCATCACGGTCTAACCGTGACGGTTTAATACTTTAGCCGATCTGTTTGTCTACTTCGTGTCGAAACTCTTTGAATTCATCAAAAGTTTCCGATTCGTGTTTCAAAAGAAACACATAACCATAACGCGATGCCACATCCGTAAAGGTCACGAAACATTCATATCCACTTCTAGCCTAGCTAGATATGGGCCCACTTACGTCACTATGAACGAGGGCTAACAGATCGATGGCACTTGAACTTTTACCAAGTAAAGGTGTTTTAGGCATTTTTCCTAATAAACTAGATTCGTAGACATTATTTGATTAGAATCAAATCCGTCCTAGTATCCACTCTTCTAAAGTGTGGATATACGAGTCTTGTTAATTGTGTCCAGACAACAATGCCACTTTTAAGTCTCAACTCATTAATTCAGTTTGAGCTATTTATTTGTCATCTTATACGTTTGAGATTTATTTATATTCAAAATATAAATACTGTTATTCACATCTAATGTGTTTATCTCAATATCATCTTTATATAATAAAACACTTTAGTGTTCTAGAATATAAAGGTATACCTGCAACGGGTTAAACCCTGATATAGAGATAATGTTTCTAGTCAAACTAGTTACATTGTAACAGTTTCTAATTTAAGTACACACCCGAAGGGTAGTTCCTAACTTAGGTCTCTACGGTTAAAACAGCGACTTTCGTCCCGTTTCCGATTCGCAGGTAAATCTCAACTGAAGTCAATATCCTGCTTGTCAGCAGATTCTGCACATCAATGCATATTTATGTATCACACTTAGTATCTAAAATCCCATTTTAATAGTAGTAGTGAACATATTTATGACAAACATATTTGAAGCCGGAGCCTTGCACCGTCTTCAATTCCTTCATGTCTACCTTATCCATACGGCAGTCACGCTTCCAGTGACCCCATTTGCCACAGTTTAGTCAGACATCTTGGGATATGTCCTTTGTCTTCCCAGAAGATTATAATGATTTTGCTTTTGCCCCTATTCCACACCCCAGAAGCCTTCGGCCAAGCCTTGGTCCTCTAGAATGTCGAAATAAGATGTTGTAGGCATTGCATTTTTGCATATCGAACCCGATGAGGAGTCTCGTAAGGAGGCACTAACTTTAAGTCGTGGAAGTTGCGGAAAACGATCGTCGGAAAGGAGAAGTCAAGAATTGACATATTATTGGTTTTGATTCGCTAAGTTCGCTCGGAGTTCGCTTGTTGAATCTTCGTTTCGAGGTATATCTTTGGCCCGAAATTCCCGCAAACCACTCTAAGCCCACCTAAACCCACATCCAAAGCCCATGAAACCAAGACAAATAAAAACCAAGCCCACCATCCATAAAGCCCACGCCCATGCACATGATTTCACCCCTCCATGCACTATTCAAACATGATTTACTCTTCTACCATTTACTTTACACCTTTAATCTCACCTTTTACCTTGACACCAAAAGTCCAAGGCATTATTTGATCAACCCAACATCATTTAAGCCATCACACCCCACACCCATCACCATCCCCTCTCATTTTCTTCATTTTCCATCACCTTTTTTTGAATTTTCAACAAAAGGATCACAATTATACATAACCTTCCTTCCATTTCCAAACAAAACTTGTCATTTCATTTCCTTTCCTTTCAATCTATATTGAATTTTCAACAAAGGATCACAATTATACATTACCTTCCTTCCATTTCCAAACAAAACTTGTCATCAAATTGATTACCTTTCATTATCACTTGCCAATCTCATTAATGCCCTCCATTTGCCTATTTAAACCCTCATTTTTTCTGCCTTGGAACACCTAATACACATCAAGAAAAGATTAAGAATTTTAGAACATCAAAACAACCCTCTCTCTTCTCTCACGCATCAGCCCATGCCTTCTCAAAATCAACGCATAGCCTCTCTCATATTGCCTTACTCTCGGCAACACCTTACCCACGAGAAGACCACGCCTAGCCACCACGCACCAGCCCCCCCACTCACACGTTGCAGCCTCCACTCATCAACCCTTCAGCACTTAGCACTCTCAGCCAACACGCATCAAAAGCTTCCCTCCAACACGTACGTCCCAGCCTCTCTTCATTCACAAAAAAAACCTCCATGTAACTGCCCCTAATTTCCTCAATGCCCTCCACCCACTCACGCCTAAACACCCTTTGCCACACACGAACCTGCCCCACTCACTGCCTCTAGCCACATAACCCTTCACGCCTTGCCTCACAAATCCTCATTCAATTCACCCATCCACGCATCAGCCCCTCCACTCACGCAAACAACTAGCTCACACCTCACCCATTAAACAAATCAGCTCACGTTAATTGCTCTCACCTTGAACGCACAAAATTCACGCACCATAAGCCCCCCACAAATTGCTTCCATTCACGCACCATAAGCCTGCCAGCAACTGCCTCACAAATACCCTCTAAAATTCGCCCAAAACAGCAGCTCAAACACACTCAAAACAGTCCCCAAATTCACTGAAACAGTGAATAAAAAAACTGCACTTGAAAGTCTTCGAGAAACCGAACAAACGGCAGTCCAATACCCCTCAAAATTCACCAAAAAGCCCATAATTCATTGCAAACCAGTGAGCAAAGTGTGGAGATTTAAATTGCAGCGAAACGAAGTGGAAACAGCAGACGAAACAGTAAAACAGTGAGCAAAACGTCGAAACAGTGAACCGGTGGAATCATGGTGTCTTAGCCTTTCTGACGGCCATATAACGCACCTCCAAAGAACGACAAAAAAAAGGTTAGACCTGAGGGTTTATATCATTAAATTTATTCACATAAAATAATGATTTAGTGTATGATGTGATTTTGGGTGAATAGAATATGTGTTCTTTCTTGTGGTATATTGGATGGAAACCCGGACATAAATTCCATAGCCGAATCTGAATGGACGGTATTATGGTTTGCACTCGGGATACAATGCCCCGTACCACTTGAAGGATTCATGTATTCCATTTCATCCAACTTATATTTGAGCATGATTAGGTTATTAGAACGTTATTTTATTTCAAGCATGTTTTAGTTATTTATCTTTTGTATGAGGAATTTAAGTTTAGGTATGTTTAGATTACTATGTATGTAGCATGTTTGATGTGTTATGCCGAATGTTTACCGTTGTAAAAATTTACTTTCAAAGCATGCGAATTTAAATTTAGGCCTATAGGAATTTAGAGTAGTTTTACCAATGTATGTCTTGTAGACTTGGTTAATATTACACAAATCCATCCATTACAATTGACATAAGTAAGGGACCATTCCGAACCCAACGGTTTGAGGTCTTCCCTTGCGAGGGGTGAGTGCGGCCTTAAATCATTTTCCCGGTTCACACCAGGTGGCGACTCCTTTATTCTCTGGATTAGTCCTCCGTTGGCTACTCCGTACTCCCAACTAGGCCCTGAGTCTAGAATAGCATGCGTCGCCCAGCTCCTGTGTCCTACAGTCTGGCGACTCCACTGGGGACAGAGAATCCGCCCCGAAATAATGTCTTGTAATGTTTGTGATTTGTGCTTTAATTAACCATGTCTACTGTGGGTTTAAGGAGTTTAATCAAAGGCATTCTTAAGGTTAGGTAATGGTTTGGTGTCTTCCTTCACTCACTACCTTTCTATAAGGAAAAGCTGTGAAGGCACCTAGATAATCATCTACTTTTAGCCTACTGTGATAGACTAATTTGGAGGACTCGTTGTTTATTCCTGTCACCAAGCGATAAGAGCCTAAGGGGCTTGGGTACTTAAGAGAGCCTCGCCCCACCCTCCCTCTGGGGAATCTATAACGGGAAGTCCATTCGACAGTTAGTCACACACCATAACTTGTTGGCACGTACCATAAGGTATAAAAAAAGTGCGCTCACTTGGTCGCTTGAACCCTTGAGTGGGGAGTCCTAGTTGTGGGCAATCCTTCATCAGCGGGAGCCTTTGTTTACACTCCTAAAATCTACACATGAACCTTAGTTTTGTGACCCTTAGAAATTGTTTATTTATGCTTGTATTTGTGACCATTGTCATTTGGAATCAGTTGGACTTTTTGTCAAGAGACATAAACTTGTTGGGCCATTTAAACTGGGACAAGTTCGCGTCCTTTGACAATTGAGCCAAAAGCTTCTAAAATGACGATGGGCTGTTTTGTGTTTGGGCCGCTTATCATTTGAAGTTGTTTAGCCATGTTATCGCAAAAGTGTAAACTTGTTGGGCCTTTTCAACTGGGACAAGTTTGCACCGCGCAATGATATGATTGAATGCTTTAAAATGACGATAGGCCAACTTATATATGTATTTTCTGCTCACACGCATTTCATGCATACACGCATCATGTTAACCCTTTTGTGTCTTAAAAGCCATCATAGATTCCCATTGGGTTAGGAAAGCAGAGAGACTCGTCAAGAGACCGTCAGTCAACATGAGCAAGTTAGCAAACGAGAGATCTCGCCTGGATCAATTGGAGATTAAAGTAACCGAAATTGCTGAGAAGTTGCAATCTTTGACTAATGTTGTGGCCAGTTTGACTGTATCCCCTATAGCCAATAACAAGAAGTGTTGCAACCAGAATGGAAAAACCATTGGAAAACCATCAAGGACCAAACCCACTCCCTCTGAGGTTACCCCAATCAGAAATAGACAATTCTCCAATCTTGGTAAACCTTTGTCAGAGGTATTTAAAGAGGTGAAAAGGCAAGGACTCCTATATCCTTTAGAGCCTAAACCACTTCCAAGCCTTGTGCCACGCTACCTTAAGCTAAACCTTTACTGTTACTTTCATCAGCAAATGGGTCATGAAACTAACGACTGCACCCGCCTTAGGCACGAAATCCAAGACCTCATAGACTCCCACAAAATACCTGACCCTGAAAAAGAACAACGCGACACACACAAAAACCTCCACCCATACATATGATCAACACCGGCCTACCCGACAGCCTTGTCCTCCAAACCCACAACCACCAAACTTCTCGCATGAGGATACAGGACAACAGTGGCAAAGATGAAATAAAGCAGATGGGGGATTTCTGGGAAAACTTCTCGGACAGTGACGAAGAAGAGGTGGCAAAAAGGGAAAGTAAATGGGAAAAGGAACTACTGCAGTTGGAGAATCTGAAGTTCGAAGAAACAAGAAGATGGGCGAAGATGAAGTTACAAATGATGGAGGTGTTTGTTTCCCGGATCTTATTCAATTATGATCCAGCATTTATAAAGCAATTGATCCTGTTTATTTGTTCGAACCTTTTTTTTCTTGATAATAAAGACGTTCATTTCGCTTACTTGCCTGAGTTTCTCAACTTGCAACATGAGTATATTTGAAAAAAGCATTCAACCCTGGTACTATGATGCTTGATGATGTTTAGAACACGGGGAACCCTCAGAAGAAGTAAGCAGAAAAGTCAGGGTAGCCATCCAGAAATTGGGAAACGGAGCAGTAAAATTTTCAGATTTAGAAGAGGATGAGTTCACCGAGCTGATCAATGTTGACAGATTGAAGCTGTATTTAGCCTGAGGAAGAGAAGACCGAGCAGTCACCAAGAGAATTGGCAGAAGACCTAACCTGACAGGATAGGAAGTTCATCCATGCATACACGTAACTTGCATCCCTTGTCTTGTGTTTTGTGTTTGCAGATTTCAGACAAAAGAGAACCAGCAGGGGGTGACCAGAGACATGCGGCGCCAAGGAGCACAACGAGGATCTAACCCATCATGAACAGGGAAGACCTCTACACTTGCATACGTACACATCACATGCATGTGTTTTATTCTGTTGTTTTGTTTGTATTCGCAGGTTTTAGAGAAGAAAAAGGGAAAGCGACAAAAATCAAAAAGCGGAACAAGCACTAAGAACGACGTTGAAGCCACCTTGACAGATGGATTTCGGTCATGTCTGGCTGAAGACGATGAATTTAACGCTAATAGGGAGGCAACTCATGCACTTTGTTGTGATTTCTGTTTTCATGCTTTGTGTATACATGTTGTAGAGTTTTAATTTTGTGTGTTATTTTTGTAGGTAAAAGCAAAGACGAAGCATGTTAAGACAGAAGGAATGGTGTTTGGGTAATCACAAAAATGGGAGCTAATTCATTAGCGGTTGCAGAGTAAGGAAAGAATTCCTGAGACGCATCCTAATAAATTTATACCAAGCAAGAGGCGTATTGAGTACACAATTCCTTTGTTTTAATTATTGCTTTGATTTGCATTCTTTTGTTATTTTCTGTTATTTTCGTAGACAAGATCCCATACTTTTTGACCTTTCATGACTTGTTGTGGTGGACATAATCCATAACTTTTTGACATTTTAGGACTTCTTTGGGTATTTTCTTTTATTTTCGTGGATAGAATCCACGACTTTTTGACCGTTCACGATTTCTTTTGTTGTTTTCTCTTATTGTCGTAGACAGGATCCAGAGACTTTTTGACCTCTAACGAATTCTTTTGTGGTTTAGCTAACAACCATTATGTGGAAGATATCGGTGCAATTATTACTCACCCCTTTTCAGGTTCTATAAATTCAGCTCAACATTTCTCTTCTCAACACATCCAGATATACATCCAAGTAAGAGAAAGAAAATGGAAGCAACTTCACAGCAGCGAGTTAAGCAAATTTGTGTTTTCTGTGGATCCAACACTGGTAATAAACCAGAATTCATTGAGGCTGCAAAGGAATTGGGGCGAGTCATGGCTGAGAAGAATATACACCTAGTAAATGGCGGTGGAAATCTTGGGATAATGGGAAGTATTTCAAAAGCCGTTCAGGATGGTGGCGGTCATGTTTTGGGAATCATCCCAAGACCTTTGGCGGACGAACAGTTAATTGGACCAACAAATGGAGATTAACGCATCGTATCAGGTATGTCTGAACGACTCTATGAAATGATCAATATTGCGGATGCGTTTATTACGTTACCAGGTGGACTTGGTACCCTTGAAGAAATATTCATGGCAGCATCATTGGCGCATTTAAACATTCATCGGAAGCCCATTGGGATACTCAACATTGAGCATTTCTTCGATTTTCTGTTTGTATTTCTCGCGGAAGCCAAAAAACATGAGTTCGTCACCAAATCTGTTCAAGATATTTTCCTGACTGCGACAAAGGCCGAAGAGTTAATTGACCAAATCATAGCCTTTGAACCGAAGCTCGACCCCATTCTCTCCAAATTGGACTGGACAGATAGCGATCGTGGCAAGAAGCGTAAATTGGACATTGATCTTAATCGGTGATGTTTCCTGCTGACCAGGTATTACAGACATGAGACATATTTGAAAGTTTGTGCTCTAGTTTAATTGTAAAAAAAAAAGAATAAAAAAAATGAGTGAGAGAAGTCTTTGATAGTTAGACATATGTCCGGTGATGACATTGTATGCTGTAGGGAGAAACCCTAGAAACAATAAGTGCGAGACGTGCTCTCGTCCGGTATTCTGAATGGATTGATCTCAGTTAGACTCACGAGCACTTGATTACGAGATCCTAGCAGTAGAAGCCTGAGTCGTTATCGAGGTGACTAGTTGAAGAGATGATGTATTAGTGAATGACCGTTTGTCTGGGTGTCCACACTCGTTTACTGATGCTATGATATATGATATGGTTGGAAATAAAGAAAAAAGTCTCTGAAATAAAAAAGAAAAGAAGAAAAAAAATAGACCACATATAACCGATAAGCGTGAAGCTACCCATGGGCGAGTATTAGGACCACCATGAGGAGAAATGATACCTTAAAGGGTAGGTGTGTCAGAAAAAGGAAAGAGAAAAGAAAAAAGAGAAAAAAAAAAACGAAAAAAAAGAAAAAAGAAAATGAAAAGAAAGAGACAAAAGAAAAAGATGAAAACCATATCATGTTGAGTATGCTGAAGTAATCACAGAATGTGATTAAGACATCCAGGTTGGTTAGACCCACTGGTTCGATTCTCTGAAACGAAATCACCAAGTTGGCTTACTTAAGGACTAAGCTGCGGAAGAGCCCTGGCACACACACATGAAGAGTCTAGCTTAGATCACCCATTCAGATGATTGGACTTGAGTATATCGAGTACTTTGAAGATTCATCGGTTTTGACACGAAGCATTCGTTGAGGACGAAAATATGTCTAGCTATCAAAGATTATCTCGTGAGAGGTAATACAATATGTGAAACAGAATATCATGTCAGCTTGGGAACAAGGCCCATATCAGCTTTGGGGTGAGGCCCCACATCATTATCAGTTAGAGGGCGAGGCCCATATCAGCCTAGGGGCGAGACCCTACATCATCAGTTCGAGGGCGAGGCCCATATCATTTTGGGGGCGAGGCCCACAACAGTTCAATATCAGTTCTGCCGGGTATGGCATTCTGGGGGCGAGGCTCACATTGGCTCAGTATTAATTCCGCCGGGTATGGCATTCTGGGCGAGGCCCACATCAGTTCAGTATCAGTTCAGCCAGGTACGGCACTTCGGGTATGGAGACATTAGATCAGTTCATCCAGGTACGGCACTCCGGGTATGGAGACATTAGATCAGTTCATCCAGGTACGGCACTTCGGGTATGGAGACATGAGATCAGTCCAGCCAGGTACGACACTCCGGGTATGGAGATATCAGATCAGTTCAGCCAGGTACGGCACTCCGGGTATGGAGATATCAAATCAGTTTTGCCAGGTACGACACTTCGGGTATGGAGACATTTCAGCGACACCTTGGGTATGAGGTTTAGCGCGCCAGGTACGGCACAATCAGACATATGTGACTCTCTAGGTATGGAGACGTCACTGCGACACCCTAGGTACGGGGTTAGCACTCAGACATTTGTGGCTCTCTAGGTATGGAGACGTCACTGCGACACCCTAGGTACGAGGTTAGCACTCAGACATTTGTGGCTCTCTAGGTATGGAGACGTCACTGCGACACCCTAGGTACAAGGTTAGCACTCAGACAATTGTGGCACTCTAGGTACGGAGGCATCACCGCGACACCCTAGGTACGGGGTTAGCACTCAGACATTTGTGGCACTCTAGGTACGGAGGCGTCACCGCGACACCCTAGGTACGAGGTTAGCACTCAGACATTTTGTGGCTCTCTAGGTACAGAGACGTCACCGCGACACCCTAGGTACAGGGTTAGCACTCAGACCACAGCGACGCCCTATGTACAGGGTTAGCACACCGGGTACGGCATGTGGACTATTCAGACATTTGTGGCTCTCTAGGTATGGAGACGTCACTGCGACACCCTAGGTACAGGGTTAGCATTCAGACCACAGCGACGCCCTAAGTACGGGGTTAGCACGCCAGGTACGGCATGTGGACTATGTGGACTACCGAGGAGTATGTGGACTATGTGGACTACCGAGGAGTATGTGGACTATGTGGACTACCGTGGAGTATGTGGACTACCGTGGACTACCGAGGAGTATGTGGACTATGTGGACTACCGTGGACTACAGAGGACTACCGTGGACTACCGTGGAGTATGTGGATTATGTGGACTACCGTGGACTACCGAGGAGTATGTGGATTATGTGGACTATTGTGGACTATCGTGGAGTATGTGGACTACTGCGACACCCTAGGTACGGGGTTTAACACTATCAACTCAGCACAGCAGGCAGACCATGTGGCAGCTGGCGAGCCAGGTAAGTAAAAATACATTGCACGTACTTTGATAGGATTGTCATTGTCACACACTGAACAAGTCCCATCAAATGGGGGCGACTGTAGGCATTGCATTTTTGCATATCGAACCCGATGAGGAGTCTCGTAAGGAGGCACTACCTTTAAGTCATGGAAGTTGCGGAAAACGGTCGTCGGAAAGGAGAAGTCAAGAATTGACATATTATTGGTTTTGATTCGCTAAGTTCGCTCGGAGTTCGCTTGTTGAATCTTCGTTTCGAGGTATATCTTTGGCCCGAAATTCCCGCAAACCACTCTAAGCCCACCTAAACCCACATCTAAAGCCCATGAAACCAAGACAAATCAAACACCAAGCCCACCATCCATAAAGCCCACGCCCATGCACATGATTTCACCCCTCCATGCACTATTCAAACATGATTTACTCTTTTACCATTTACTTTACACTTTTAATCTCACCTTTTACCTTGACACCAAAATTCCAAGGCATTATTTGATCAACCCCACATCATTTAAGCCATCACACCCCACACCCATCACCATCCCCTCTCATTTTCTTCATTTTCCATCACCTTTTTTTGAATTTTCAACAAGGATCACAATTATACATAACCTTCCTTCCATTTCCAAACAAAACTTGTCATTTCATTTCCTTTCCTTTCAACCTTTATTGAATTTTCAACAAAGGATCACAATTATACATTACATTCCTTCCATTTCCAAACAAAACTTGTCATCAAATTGATTACATTTCATTATCACTTGCCAATCTCATTAATGCCCTCCATTTGCCTATTTAAACCCTCATTTTTTCTGCCTTGGAACACCTAATACACATCAAGAAAAGATTAAGCATTTTAGAAGATCAAAACAACCCTCTCTCTTCTCTCACGCATCAGCCCCTGCCTTCTCAAAATCAACGTATAGCCTCTCTCACATTGTCTTACTCTCGGCAACATCTGACCCACGAGAAGACCACGCCTAGCCACCACGCACCAGCCCCCCCACTCACACGTTGCAGCCTCCACTCATCAACCCTTCAGCACTTAGCACTCTCAGCCACCACGCATCAAAAGCTTCCCTCCAACACGTACATCCCAGCCTCTCTTCATTCACAAACAAAACCTCCATGTAACTGCCCCTAATTTCCTCAATGCCCTCCACCCACTCACGCCTAAACACCCTTTGCCACACACGAACCTGCCCCACTCACTACCTCTAGCCACATAACCATTCACGCATTGCCTCACAAATCCTCATTCAATTCACCCATCCACGCATCAGCCCCTCCACTCAAGCAAACAACTAGCCACACCTCACCCATTAAACAAATCAGCTCACGTTAATTGCTCTCACCTTGAACGCACAAAATTCACGCAGCATAAGCCCCCCACAAATTGCTTCCATTCACGCACCATAAGCCTGCCAGCAACTGCCTCACAAATCCCCTCTAAAATTCACCCAAAACAGCAGCTCAAACACACTCAAAACAGTCCCCAAATTCACCGAAACAGTGAATAAAAAAACTGCACTTGAAAGTCTTCGAGAAACTGAACAAATGGCAGTCCAATACCCCTCAAAATTCACCAAAAAGCCCATAATTCATTGCAAACCAGTGAGCAAAGTGTGGATATTTAAATTGCAGCGAAACGAAGGGGAAACAGCGGACGAAACAGTAAAACAGTGAGCAAAACGTCGAAACAGTGAACCGGTGGAATCATGGTGTCTTAGCCTTTCTGACGGCCATATAACGCACCTCCAAAGAACGACAAAAAAAAAGGTTAGACCTGAGGGTTTATATCATTAAATTTATTCACATAAAATAATGATTTAGTGTATGATGTGATTTTGGGTGAATAGAATATGTGTTCTTTCTTGTGGTATATTGGATGGAAACCCGGACATAAATTCCATAGCCGAATCTGAATGGACGGTATTATGGTTTGCACTCGGGATACAATGCCCCGTACCACTTGAAGGATTCATGTATTCCATTTCATCCAACTTATATTTGAGCATGATTAGGTTATTAGAACGTTATTTTATTTCAAGCATGTTTTAGTTATTTATATTTTGTATGAGGAATTTAAGTTTAGGTATGTTTAGATTACTATGTATGTAGCATGTTTTATGTGTGATGCCGAATGTTTGCCGTTGTAAAAATTTACTTTCAAAGCATGCGAATTTAGATTTAGGCCTATAGGAATTTAGAGTAGTTTTACCAATGTATGTCTTGTAGACTTGGTTAATATTACACAAATCCATCCATTACAATTGACATAAGTAATGGACCATTATGAACCCAACGGTTTGAGGTCTTCCCTTGCGAGGGGTGAGTGCAGCCTTAAATCATTTTCCCGGTTCACACCGGGTGGCGACTCATTTATTCTCCGGTTTAGTCCTCCGTTGGCTACTCTGTACTCCCAACTAGGCCCTGAGTCTAGAACAGCATGTGTCGCCCAGCTCCTGTGTCCTACAGATGCGCCTTGCGCTTCTTACCTTATTGCAAACTTTGGCTTTATCTCCTTGAGCATAGCCATTTACTCTCCAAGAGTTTACTATTGCAATTTATACTTCTAAGATCTAAGAATAGATCTATGAAGATCCTTCAATTTCATTATCATACTATAAGGATCTAATCCTTAGTTCTAACTAAGAAAATAAGTAGTCTTTTGCAGCAAGCATAATGGATTAAGTACCAAAGTTATCATCACATGAATATTCCAAATATCTTGTTCTACTATTTGCTCAACTCCGGGCTTAGGCCTAAAATGTTATTTTATCAAATAAAGTAACTTCTTAGTTTTCAGGACTATCCTGAAGTTTCATTCCCAATTTGAAAATTAAAGTCGTTTAAAAAATATTTTCTCCCATGATTATGTTTTAAACACTAATCTTTCAATTATCTTGATTCTAATAGTCCAACTATTTAATCAATGATTTTAGGTACTATTAAATATAATGATTACTATAGTCCAACTATATAATCAACTATAATTTAAATTAATTAAATTCAATTATATTGATTATTATAATCCAATTATAAAATCAACTATTAATTGAAATTAGTTAATTCAAATATATTGATTACTATAATCCAATTATATAATCAACTATAAATGAAATAGTTTAATACAGTCCAACTGTTTTATTTAAAACAACATTAAATATTAGTCCAACTAATATATTAATTTATTTGACGAAAAATTTGTAATGAGCGCGTATGGCAAGTAACTAAACGAATATTGCAAATTTAATACTTGCCCCCACTATTTTTCAGCGAGCCTCTAACCCTCTGTTGAGTACTCGGGAAACCTTGTTTCCTAGTGGGATAGAAATAACACACATCTTGACTTTGGCCAACAAATTGTATGATAATTAACTAGGTAGATCTCTAAGATCAATTGGATCTCATCCAATTCCTAGATCCAGTAGGTGGACATCCAAGTCCGAAACATATATCTTATATATGCAAATATATCCAATATATTCCCTAACCTTTTTCCTCTGAATCAACTAAGCCTTGGCTTTGGCACAACAAACTTAGTGATCCCAGTTAAGCGGAACACATTGACTTTGGAAAGCTTCGTAATCAATGTCGATGGACAAGGAGTGATCTTGACTTTGGCCAACAAATCACAACTTGGACAAGACACCGATATGGAACAAAGCCTTCATGATTCAAACACATCCTCAACGGAAAAAAGTCTTGATTTTGGCCAACAAACCAATGCCAGTCTTGGATCTTGAGTAAGAATCACTCAATGGAAGGAAAAACGCTTAATATGATATTGAGGGTTTTTCGCGGAAAATTGGCAACCAATTAATTATCTTTGTTAAGGTCTCATCATCATACACCCTTAAACATGCATTCTAAACACATAATAAGGCGCATATAAATAAATATAATAATGATATGCAGATGGATATTTAAACACATTGTTCCTAGAACAAATCTCTCCATTTCCTCTCTCCCGCTAGCACAAGTATTACTTCTACCCGATTACATAACACTTCTAAAGAAACCTCATTTACATTGAGGGGAATAGGTGAGAAGAGAAATACACAGAGTCAAGAGGTAATAGGCTGGACATGCAGGTCCAATTAATAAATTCTAATTTATTACAACAATTTCCAAAATTGCTCTCACTCATCTAATATCCATCCGATATGCATTATTCATACATCGCATCCATGTATTCACACAAGCATGTTATCAATCAATCTAATCCAATTAATTAATCTGAAAATTAATGACCATCCAATGTTCAAACAACGATTTGATTTTGCGCGAGTCCGACTCGTTTTGCGAATAAGTACTCAAAGTACGAATTCTTGAATTATATTAAACTACAACATTAAATCCAATTTAATTTGTATTTAATACTAATTTATCTATTTAATTCCAAATTAAATATTACACTTTATTAATGAACCTTTAGCGACTTAGATTCTAAATCCAATCTTTATGGGTCTCAAAGCCCGATTAACATCCAATGTTAATTTAATTAAAGTCCAATGGGCTTTTAATTAATTTCTTAAGGCATGGACTTTTGGTCAATATGGGGTCAAACCCAAATACCAAAGCCCATTTAAGGAATCACCCTTATTTGCCAAGAAACCAATTTAGGCCCATTAGGCCCAATTAAAATTAAAGGTGCATTAAGTCATAATTGGACTTTATGGATATGGTTTTGGGCCCAATTGGATCCAACCAATTTAGCCTAAACCTAACTTGGTACAACCAAGCCCATTAAGCCCAATTACAACTTTAAAAGCTCAATTCCAAATTTAAGCCCAATTAATTTAATTTCAAAATTTCAAATTTCATAATTAATTAACCAAAGTGCATACCATAATTAATTAACCAAATTAATATTTCCAAAACATCAATTAGCCTAATTAATTATGCTCATTATCATCAACAAATGTCCAACACATTTGAATCAAAAAATCACATCATTTTACATGCTTCAAATCCACGGTAATTAGGGATTATTTGTCCAATTCAAAATTCAATCCAATTAAATCTCAAATCAACATTTGCCAAATGATTTCAACTCATCCAATGAATCAAAGTCAAAAAATACCATGACTTTAGGGCAAGCAAAGTATTCGGCCAAACCAATTTATTGGGGAAAAATTGATCCAATCAATATTTCATGAAATTGATCATATACAACTTTAATACAACATCATTCAAGCATACTCAATCAAGTAATTTTATCAAATCATGCTCAAATTGATTTTACCCAAATTTTACCCTAAACAAGTTTCATGCTCAAAATGGCTCAAGATACCATTGTTGGGTTTCTATTAGGTCCCAAGGATCAATTCAAGCAATGAAACACATGTGAATACATAAAGAAATATGGCGGAATCACACTTACATTGATCGGTTTGTGATGCGACGAACACAAGCCCTTATGCTCCTCCTATAAGCTCTCGGCAGTGAGCTTTTTGTGCTCCTCCAAATTCGGCCATGGTCCTCCATTGATGCTCCAAGCTCCAAGTGGTGATTCCATGCTCACAAGTCGGTTTCCCTATCACCTTCGCAAGACCCCGAATGTGTGCTAGCACTTGGTAATTTTTGCCACAAAAATCACCATATTTGTTTCTCCTTCAAGTCTCGCCATTTGCAGATTTTTGAGGGAAAATTGGCCCAATGCCTTGAGATGCAAAGAGAGAGGAAGAAGAGAGGATGAGTTAAGTGTTGGTTGTTGGATATTTGTGTATCTAATACACTAATTCAAAAAGTCAAATACCAATAAATCAAATAAATGGTAAATGGCATTTAAGCCTACAACCACTCCCATCAATCACTCATGACAAGTTGTCAAATCACTCAAAGTGACTAGCCGTCACATCAATCAAAGTGACTAATGATTTGACGCTTGATGTGACTTGTGGGCCGCACTTGAATTCGAAATGCGAGTGCGCCCGCAAATACTCCCGGGCTCGGGTTCGCTAATTCCAAATTAACGAATTTTCCGTTGCGACGTAATTAAATAATTATGCCTAGCAAAATCACTATTCACGTCGCTAACGAATTAATTCTAAATTAACTCGTTTGCCCGAATTAAAATCCAATTTTAATTCTGCGTCGAAATCCAATTTCTAATAATATATCGAATATATTATTTTATCGATTAATTCCAAATTAATCGTTCTCTCTTTTTAAATAATATTTTATCCCAGATAAAATATCTCCGTAATTAATCCCAGATTAATTTTCTCTCTCTTATTAATTAATCCCAGATTAATAAAGTGCGAGTCATACGTCTTTGGTGAATCTTCGGGAAGCGACCCATGAGATCCCAGGATATGTTGGCAGTAAATCCGGTCGTCGGACTATCCGAATACGTACGTACCTAGTACTACGTTTTTACCGATTTACAAGACATAGTTGGCTTCTAACAAAGCACCGTGCCTACCCAATTCTCCAGAAATATTCTTACTGGAATATGTGATCTATATCAGGCGTAGTATACGTAGTATTGCGTATTTCGATCCAGCATCGGATGTCACGTGCTAGGCCTGGGGCTGGAATCTTGTCAGCCCCGTACGAAGCACATATCGGATCTCTGGTAACTTATCTCTGTAATCGGATAAACATGACCTAGTCATAATATCCCGATAACTGTAGCATATAAGAGAACCAGTTCCATATCCTACGTGATCATCATCTCCATTATGACTGGAGTGATACTTCCATCTCGACATCACACCAATACACTACAATTCTCAATATACCCAGAAGAGGCGTACACAGAACCTGTTAAAGCCCTGGACGACCAAAACCAAAGTATATTGATTGTCGCAAGTATTAGCGGTGAAGGTCTCAGGTTAAGACCAAATACACCTACCCTGATTCGGACTTCCATAGACACGTAGTCATACTACCAATGGAATTCCGAGGGGTCTATCCAGAGCGAAGCTGTTTCCGTACCATCGATAAACACAACTTCCTATTACACTTGCATGAGTATCCTATACCCAAATATATGAGAACTATGCCGTTATGCTCTCACAACGCTCACAAGTGTAATAATAGTATATTCCGCATTATCGATGTCCAATCTCGATAGTACTATGACTCGGGATATTTAATGATTAAACCTTCATGGATTGATACTGTCTCATATCATCTCAATCCGGAAATAATCATATGGACCTTCTATCATTTATACATCTTGGTAATCTAATTACAAATGATAAAAGAGCAATTTCCTTTGTCACATAGTTAATTTGTACAACAACACCATGATCTGTACAAATAGTTATGCTATGGGCCATAACTGTCCAACAAATTTTTCTAGAAAAATCAAGGTAACAAAGTTATTGGGCCTTGGGCTTCTTTCTTTCTTTCTTCTTCTTTTTAATTTGTTGTTGGGCTTTGAAGAAATCCAAGAAAAATTGGGCTTGGAATTAAGTAATTGTTCGTTATTCCTAGATCGATCCCGTAAATTATTTGCTGACCCGGAAAAGAAACCCCATGCGTCGCTAGTCGAACTAAAATATTTGTTGTCGTTATGAATTCTCCCCTATAAAATGATTTTTCCTCGAATCAAAAGGTTTAAAGGATATGATGTGTACCTACATCCGCGAAGAGTTGGTGATATTGCTCTCTCATGTTTTCTTCTAGTTCCCAAGTATCCTCTTGATCCTTGTGATGCTGCCAAATCACCTTGACTGAAGGAACCCATCGAGATCGTAGCTTCTTTATCTCTCTACCGAAGATAGCTACTGGTTGCTCCGAATAAGACAAGTCTTGATGGATATCAACTATCTGAGGCTCCAACACGTGAGATTCGTTACGCAAATACTTCTGTAACATAGATACATGAAAAACCGGATGTATCATGTCCATGATGGGTGGAAGCGCCAGCTCATATGCTCTTCCTGCAACTCTCCGAAGTATCTGGAATGGCCCGATAAATCTAGGGCTAAGTTTACCCTTTTTCCGAATCTCATAACTCCCTTGAAAGGAGATACCTTCAGAAACACAAAATCCCCTACCTGAAACTCCAAATCCTTCATCCGGTTATTAGCATAACTCTTTTGAAGAATGTGAGCTGTATTCAACCTTTCCCTGACCAACTTTACTTTTTCCACTGTATCTTGCACTAAATCTGATCCTAACAACTTCTGCTCCCCAACTTCAAACCATCCCACTGGTGATCTGCACTTCCGTCCATACAAGGCCTCGAATGGTGCCATTTGAATACTTGCTTGATAACTATTATTATAAGCAAATTCTATTAGTGATAAATATTTGTCTCAGTTACCCTCAAAATCAATCACGCAAGCCCGAAACATGTCTTCTAAAGTCGGTATAGTGCGCTCTGCCTGACCATCAGTTTGAGGGTGAAATGTTGTTGTATCTATGAACCCAAAGCCTCCTGAAATGACTGCCAAAACTTAGAGGTAAATTGAGAACCTCGATCGGAGATAATTGGGATAGGTACTCCATGCAATGACCCTATCTCATCTAGGTACAGTTTAGCGTATTGGACTGCTGTGAAACTTGTCTTCACTGGAAGAAAATGTGCTAATTTAGTTAATCTATCTACGATCACCCAAATAGAGCCCGACGATAAAATCCATAGTGATCTTCTCCCATTTCCACTCTGGAATATCTAAACTCTGCAGTTTTCCTGCTGGTCTCTGATGTTCAGCTTTAACCTGCTGACAAGTGAGACACATTATGACAAATTCAGCCACATCCTTTTTCATACCATCCCACCAATATATATCCTTAAGGCCGTGATACATCTTGGTGATTCCAGGATTCATGGTGTAAGATGAAGTATGGGTCTTCTCTAATATCGAGCATTTCAAATCTGGAACTGGAGGAACGAGGATTCTATTCTGCTTTCTGATAAGATTTTCACCATCTAGGTAATACTCATCCTTCATACCTTGCTATAATTGACATCTAATATGTTTGTACCTCAAGATCTGCTTCTTGTGCAACTCTGATTTCATCGACGATGGTAGATTTAACTTGAATATGTGCCAACAATCCTCCTTATGTTGTCACCTGAAGGTTCACTTCATCCAGCATATTACTCTGTATTTTTCTGATAGGGCGTCATCGCTCAATTGGTAAATGAGCCAAACTTCCCATAGACTTCCTGATTAAGGCATCCGCCACAACATTAGCCTTGCCTAGATGGTACTGAATGGAGCAGTCATAATCTTTCAACAACTCCACCCATCTCATCTGTCTCAAATTAAGCTCATTTTTGCTCTGGATAAACTTAAGGCTTTTGTGATCGGTGAAAATTTCAACCTTTCACCGTCCAAGTAATGTCATCATATCTTCAGAGTAAATACTATTGCAGCCATCTCCAAATCATGAGTGAGGTAATTTTGCTCATAAGGTTTCAATTATCCGGAGGCATAAGCAATCACTTTCCCCATATGCATCAATACACAGCCTAAACCCACTATAGAAGCGTCACAGTACATTGTAAATGCTTCTGATCCCGCAGGTAGTGCAAGGATAGGAGCAGTAGTCAATCGGCGTTTGAGTTCCTAAAAACTCTTCTCACAAGCATCAGACCATTTGAACTTCACATTCTTCTAAGTCAGTCACGTTAATGGAGCAGCTATTCTAGAGAAATTCTCTATGAATCTTCTATAATACCCTGATAATCGATAGGATTTATGAATCTCCATTACGCTTTTAAGCAATGCCAATTCTGAATGGCTTTAATCTTCTGGGAATCTACTCATATTCCTTCCTTAGACACCACATGTCCCAAGAATACCACACTAGTCAACCAAAACTCGCATTTCGAGAATTTAGCTTATAACTTATGTTCTCTCAGTGTTTGCACCTGGTGCAAATGTTCTGCATGCTCTTGTTCACTACGCGAATATGACTGGTGTGATCACACACGTATAACGCAAGCATACGTATCGCTCAAGTAGTATAAAAAGTATCGATCCCACGAGGACTTAATACCTAAAATATTAATTTATGAAGCCAAATATTTACGAGTATCTAATAGATTGGTTGTTGATTGGATGGTGATTTTAAACTAAAACAAGTAAATAAAATATTACGAAAGTAAATTAAAGGAAAAATCAATATTATTAAACTATCTAGGGTTGTGAATCCTTCCAATATCTTTTAAAGATGAAGTGGTTATCTCATGTTTGTGCAATCTATTAGTTTATTAACCTGGAACACGAAATTATGTAAAAGCCTATGTCGATGGTCAGATGCAAATACCCAGTGTAACCTAATTAATCATATGTCTATGTTAATCAAGTTACCTGAATTCATTAAGATTAAGTTCCAATTATGGCTACCCCCGCCCGACAGGTATATGTCTATCCTGGAAGGAAATCTATTAAGAGATATCTAATCCTTAAGGGAGATCGTGAGTATTAAGTCTAAGGCTGAAACCTAAAATTCCTCCGTCAAGTTTATCTTAAGTTTACCGGATCAATCTTATTAATGGCCAGTTAACAAGAAGCATTAAGCTTAAGACTTAATAAATAAACCTTTATATTACCCAAGATACAAAATAACCCTTTATAAACCGGTGATATTGGAATTCATCACAACCCCAGATAATATGTTTAGTTACAAAACATACTTAGGATTACTAAACACTTAAATAAACAAAACATCATAAAAAAATAACTTGGAGATAAATAAAAGTAAAATTACAATAATGAAAGAAAATAATGGGGTTAGAGGATCCACTTTTAATATATCAAAATTAGAAATCTCACTTATTGTCAATGTTTACCGATTAATTAATTATATTTAACCAGACCATAAATGCGGTAATTCCATTTGTCTCCATTAAATCCAACTGACCATATAGGCGGTGACAAGGTTATTACCTAAACCGACCATATAGGCGGAAACTAAGTAATCCAAATTTTAATTAAAATAAGGGAGATTAATTTAATTTATTATATTAAAAGTCTCAAATTTTTACCCCAGCAGAATGAGATTACCTGCTTATGCTGTAAATGAAAACACACAAAATTTTATTAATTAAATAAAAAGAAAATACAAGAAAACTGAAATAAATATA
This sequence comes from Zanthoxylum bungeanum, assembly GCA_019454045.1. Lineage (NCBI taxonomy): Eukaryota > Viridiplantae > Streptophyta > Magnoliopsida > Sapindales > Rutaceae > Zanthoxylum > Zanthoxylum bungeanum. The sequence goes on from SKCR01044620.1 coordinate 63,334, forward strand.
CAAGACACTTTCCTTTAGGTTTTCATGGAGAAATTCCTCCAAAGAAAGCATGAAAAATTTACAAAGTTTAACTTGGTATTTATAGGCAAATCTAAAGGCTTCCACCAATTTCTCCACCAATTGCTCCACCAAACATGGCACCAAACATGGCATAAAACATGGCACCAAATCCTCCACCAACATGCAAGCATGTTTGGTGGAAGTTTGACAATTTTTATTTTTTTATTTTTTTATTTTGAAAATGACTTAAATAATTACACATAACACACTTCTGAATATTTTATCAATTCTGGTCATGGAAACGTCAGAATTCAAAACTATTATGAACTTCAAAGTTGTAAATCTTTAAGTCTTCCGTAATCTGGAACTTGAATCATCGCAATCCGATATCGGAGTAAAACGTTATGGTCAAAATACGAAAATTGCGCAAAGTTGGAATTTCCGAAATTGTACTTCGTTAGAACGCCATTTCAAGTTTCCAATCTCCAAAATCAAAATATCAAGTCCAGTTTTTGCTCTTATTTGTTCCACATTTCATCCTGATTGATTCCATTAAGTCCTGATTTTATTTTATCTGTAAAATAAACTAAAACACATCAAAACGTTCATAAAACTCGAGAAACTATACAAAATATTAAGTAAAAGGGCGGTAAATAATGATATATTTTCCGCTCATCACACCCTCAAACCTAACATTTTGCTAGTCCTCGAGCAAAACAACAAAATAAAATGCAACAAACAATTAAAATTAAACTAAGCCACTTTCGTAGGGATCACGGTTGCATTTAGCGTATGCAACAAGCCTTTAAATCCCTAGGTGTCTCTAGTGGACGAGTTGTAGTCTCGTGAGGGCTTACAGTGACGATACCCACAAACGTCAATCTAATGCACACAAAAGTAAAAGGACAAGAGAAAAGAGAATAAACAAGTTAGTGACTAAACAAGTGAAACGTCTTATCCAAGTTAATAGTTGTTTTCTCAGTGACGATACCTACAAACGTCAATCTAATGCACACAAAAGTAAAAGGACAAGAGAAAAGAGAATAAACAAGTTAGTGACTAAACAAGTGAAACGTCTTATCCAAGTTAATAGTTGTTTTCTCAGTGACGATACCCACAAACGTCAATCTAATGCACACAAAAGTAAAATGACAAGAGAAAAGAGAATAAACAAGTTAGTGACTAAACAAGTGAAACGTCTTATCCAAGTTAATAGTTGTTTTCTTTCTTTCTGAATTACCAAATAAGTAAATTCTCCGATTATTTTTACCATTCTTCATATACACAACCAACAAGGTAATAATCAAATCATTGTGCCCACAATATTCATAAGTGTAGTTGAAAAGAGAGTAATATTTTTATCCTAAAGTTATATCAGAATTCACACCCTTTTTTTTTGTAATGGATTTTTTTTATATACAATATCTTTCATCCATGTAGTGAGCTTTGGGTCAGTGACTCCCAAGCCAGTTGGCTTTAGGGCACTAGGTGTTAAGACACCCTTACAGACTTAATTACTCGGATTTCATATATCTCTTTTTTTTATAACATCTTTGATCCATGTAGCGAGCTTTGGGCCAATGACCCAAACCAGTTGGTTTTAGGGCACTAGGTGTTAAGACACCCCTACGAACTTAATTACACAGATCTCAGATGTGTGTTTTTTTTTTTATAACATCTTTGATCCATGTAGCGAGCTTTGGGCCAGTGACCCAAACCAGTTGGTTTTAGGGCACTAGGTGTTAAGACACCCCTACGAACTTAATTACACAGATCTCATATGTGTTTTTTTTTTATAACATCTTTAATCCATGTAGCAAGCTTTGGGCCAGTGACTCCCAAACCAGTTGGCTTTAGGGAATTATGTGTTAAAACACTCCTACAGACTTAATTAATATATCTCAGATGTTTTTTTCATTGCTTTTTTTAGATGTTTCCTCCAATTAAACTAGAGCACTGAATATTACAAACTTTCACTTACAACTCATGGTCGTATATTACCATGCATGTTGATAATACCTGTCAACCGAGCATATGAAGATCCATTTTAGTCAGTTTTATGGAAAATTCACAAATTAAATAATTCAAAAGGAAATAAACAAAAATTAACTTGTTACGAAATAGGTTGAGATACGTCTCAGGAGTGGAAATTCCTTACACATCTATCTCACACCAATTTTACCTGATTAGTCAAGTTAAAAACACAAAAACATAAAATATTTTTTCATTTTTAAAATTTTTTATTTTTTATTTTTTAAAAAAAAAAAATTGACTAAAAAACAAATAAAAACAACACAACAATAAAATATTTACAAGATACTAGTTAACTATTCCCCTCCCCCAAACCTAATTGAGACATTATCCCCAATGTCTAAAAAGTAGAAGAAAAGTTTAGAAAACAGTACCTAGTTAGCTGAAATTTTACATCTAAAAAGAAAATTAAAGGTTAAGATCCAGATTTATCCGACGCTTCTTACTACGATCATTATCAGACCAATTAATCTTGGAAATGATAGGGTCAATTTGTGATTCAAATGCTAAAAGTTGGTCAATTAAATAATTGGCAGTTCTGGCAGTGAAGCAGATATCTTTTATAGGCTTCGACACGAACCTATTTCTCCGAGCATCATCAAGAAACTCACAAAGAAAATCATGAAATCCATCAACATTAAACAGTCAAATCGGTTTCTGGTGTATGTTCAAGTTCGCCTAAAGATAGTACTGTAAAAATTTCCTCCATCGTACCAAAGCCACCTGGTAAAGCAATAAAAGCATCAGCACAGTTAATCATTTCCACAAGTTGTTCGGACATACCTGGCATGATAAGTTCATCTCCGTTTGATGATCCTATCAGATTCGCCTTTGCCAAGGGTTTTGGGATGATTCCCAGAACTTGACTACCTCCTTCATGTACGACCCTTGAAACGTAACCCATTAGTCCAAGATTGCCACCACCATATACTAGGTGCATATTCCTTTCAGCTATGACTCGACCCAATTCCTGTGCTGCCGCTACGAATTCTGGTTTAGAACCAGCACTAGTACCGCAAAACACACAAATGTTTACAACTCGTCTTCTTGAAGTTGCTTCCATTTTTTTATATGTATTTTTCTCAAGTCTGGATGCCTTCAAGAGTGCAATGATGAGTTGAATTTATAGAACCTGAAAAATGGTGAGTAATAATAGCACTAGTACCTGCTAAATGAAAATTATTAGCTAAACAGTAAAAAGTCTGGATCCTGTTGGAGAAAATAAAAGAAAATAACAAAACAAATCATAATTATTAGATAAGTACAAAGAGATAATAATATTTACAAGAAGTAACGGCTTGAATGACGTCTATGCGTCAAGGACAAGCATCACATCCAACTTTCTTATAAATTGGCAAACATGGTATGTTAGATTCAGATTCCCGAGACTTAAATGTTGTATTTCTTTTTGGAATTGTGCATGTAACATGTGAATTGCGTGATACACATATCCACTGGGATGCGTCTCAAGAGTCAATGATATGTCATCCAAAGACTTCTTACTCAATCCATCCCTAATTAATTTAATTTTATCTTCACAGTTATCAGACACCATTCCTCAAGAACGACAACGAGTATTACATGTCATGCGTGCACATTTATAGCAAACACCCATTCTTTTAGCTCTTCTTTTTTTAGCATAGGTGCTTCTTCATAAACCCATGCTTCAATAATCCAACGAATGTCATTAGGAATACCTTTGATCATCAGAAGTCTCATTCGTTCCAAGCGAGCTTTGTAGACTTTCATCAGAGAGTTTTGAGGGAGAGAATGAAATTGCTTGTAAAGATTTGCGAGAACGTCTTCCATCCTGAAATGTGACTTTACCCACAAAAATTAAACACAAAAAAAAATAAAACACACCAAATCTGAATATATACACAACTTGCATGGGTTGCCTCCCAGCTAACGCTAAGTTTAACGTCGTCAGCTAGATATTATTGCCCGAATGTTAGGCTGGATCTGAAAGTGTAACACTTTCTTTTTGTCGCTCAAATGATTCTCCCCAGTAGTGATTGACACACTGGCTATTTACCTTGAATGTATTGTTGGATTTGGGGTTGTATATCTCAACAACTCTGTAGGGTAACACCTGAGTAATCATAAATGGACCTGACCACTTTGATTTCAGCTTTCCAGGGAAAAGTTTCAAATGTGAATCGTATAACAACACATGCTACCCTAACACTAATTGTCTGCGCACTATTTTTTTTATCATGCCATTTCTTCATCTTTTCTTTGTACAGTTTGGCATTCTCATAGGTATGTAGGCGAAATTCCTCCAATTCGTTGAGTTGGTGGAGCCTTTTCTCTCTTGCTGCTTGTGGATCAAGATTTAACTTCTTCAGTGCCCAGTACGCTTTGTGTTCAAGTTCCACTGACAGATGACACATTTTCCAAACACCATTCGATATGGGGACATACCAATAGGTGTCTTGTAAGCTGTCTGGTAGGCCCATAATGCGTCATCCAGTTTTATAGACCAGCCCCTCCTTATTGATCCAACGGTTCTCTCCAAGATTCTTTTGATCTCCCTATTTGAAACTTCAACCTATCCATTTGACTGCGGATTGTAGGCAGTGGCAACTTTATGAGTAACTCCGTATTTGGATAGGAGTGCATCGAAATATCTGTTGTAAAAATATGTGCCGCCATCACTGATAATCGCCCGAGGTGTTCCGAAGCGAGTGAAAATATTCTTTTTAAGGAATTTTATCACCACTTTTGAATCATTTGATGGCAGTGTTATTGCTTCAACCCATTTGGACTTCAACCCATTCGGGTCGGGTTACGTCCCACCGAGTCGGCTTCTTTAGGACTGGGGATGTAATATTCCCCCAGAGCCAAGTCTTTCTTCAGCTCGGGGTCGGGATACGTCCCACCGAGAGACTTATCATCGGCATGGGATCGGAGCATCTCCCCTATGGTCGGCCCTCTATTGGTCCGGGGAGGGGACATTCCCCCAGAGCCAAATGTTCTTCTCAGCTTGGGGTCGGGTTACGTCTCACCGAGTCGGCTTCTTTGGACTGGGCGAGTCGATCGTCATCAGCATAAGGGCAAAGCATTTTCTTCACGGGTAGATATCGGGATCATCGTTGACTGAGCACATGAAGGTGGCAGGAATGACCAGATTTGCAGCCAAGGCATTTTTTCTCTGCGGTTCCTGGAGTGACCACCGACGGATTCATCGGCACACCATTTTTTTTTATAGTTCCCGGCATCAACTCGCAAACTCGTTATTATCGAGAACTATGGGATAGATGTTGATGGTGTTTTTTAAGCACTATGATATTTAAGCAGTACGGCAGGGGTAAAGGGTAACTCCCCTCTTGATCGAGACCACTAATTCCGACCCGACCATTCGATGTTGCATACGCCAACGGTAAGGGGCCGATCACTTGGTGATCAGTGACCGACCACTTAAGTTCGGGTGGACAGGTATTGTCAGATCGATAGCAGCATTCTCAGTTCAGAGGACCATTGTGACCGGCCTCATAAAGACCGACCAGATAGCGAGATATGCTCCAGATGATAAGTTATCTTATTCTTATAGGGTAAGGAGATAAGTTATCATATTCTTATGGGATAAATGAGATAAGTTATCTTATTCTTGTGGGATAAGGAGATAAGTTATCCTACTTTCATGGGGAAAGGTTAATGAGTGAGTATCCTAATAGGATATGGGAAGTGAGGGTAGTTTTCAACTAAGGAATCCTTGTAGGAAAAGGAATCTGATTTCTTCACTATTATAAATAGAAGGGGAAAATGTAAGTAAATGAGTATCAATATCATTACCATCAGACTTGTAAACACAAAAACAGAGCAGAGAAGCATATTTCAGTAATAAAGTATCACCCGTTCTGTGCCCGTGGACGTAGGTTGGATCTGATCCGCCGAACCACGTTAAATCTCCTTGTCGATTGGTGTATTTATCTGTCTTTGCTAAGTTTGCTTTTGGTTCCCCCATAAACCGAACAAATTCACTATTGAGGGAGGATTGTCTCGGGAGTGAGTAATATTTCAATATTGCCCCTGAGACCGAAATCCGTCGTCAACATTTAGTGATGATTAATTTCATAAAATATTTATAATTTTTTACTTTGGTTATTATTCTTTTATCTTCCTACATTTAAATAATTTTAATGATGACTATATCTTATGGAAAACTTTTATTAGTATAATAGTGATCATTAGAAGAGTTACAATATAAAAAAAAATTTAAGTGAATGTTAAATTCAGTGAATATTATTAATTTTTTATTGTTATTATTAAAAAATTGATAAAATCGAATTGTACCGAACCAAACCGATAACTAAAAATAATTACAATTTTTTCAATAAAAAATCGTACAATTACTTTAAAAAAAAAACTGAATAATTAAAATTACAAATATTTTATAATTGCACCATGTTGTGCCCACCCCTAATTCCAACATTAGTTTTCCATTACAAATATTTTTAATATTTCTGAAAATATTATATAATACATTTAGTTATGGATGTACCCGCAATGGCTGGATGCCCATGCGGGTATATGTAGATATATAAGTCAATACAGATTCTTAAATTTAAAATATAAATTTAATGTTGTGTAAATTTTTAATTTGAGTATTTAAGAGTGGATGAACTTAAATCAATAATTAGATTTTAATATCATTATTTATGTTGGAAAGTTGTATTGAAATATCTCATCTTTTAAAATGTTCGATATACATTTAAATGACACACCAATAAAAATTTGAGTGTACATATATTATTATTGGTGATAAAAAAAAAATAGGGGTCTTGTTATTTGGTGGTATATTTTTATTTGAAGTATGTGTTTTTTTTTTTTTCATAATTACAAAATAAAAGTATAGCTCTCAAAAATTGCCGGTGAAATCTTCGGCGACGACATAAGAGTGGTAGCAGTGCGCACAATCGAACGTAAATATCACTGAAAACGATGTCAGTTTAATTATATTTTTTACAGTTTTTTAGGAGCAGTCGTTTTTTAGCCGTACATACACCTTTCTGGATGAGTGTTTACCGGAAATATCACCACCGGGAGGACTTCGTCGGTGACAGTACCAGAGAGTCCTGCTTCTAGTTTTATGGAAATTAAATTTTGTTTTTTATTTACAATGGTATTTTGGAAATATTTATTTTTGTTAGGGGCATTTTGGCATGTTATTAGAAGAAAATCAATACAATATTTATAAATTTTTTGTAATTATTTTGGGGTTAATGCAATAATAATGTTAGTCTATTGCAATATACGTGCGTGTGCAATAGACCAGCTTAATGAGAAAGAGATAGTAGTTTAGTAACAAATCAACATTATTTTGATTAAAATAATGATTTGGATTAAAATATTGCATACATTTAATCATCTTTTCCAAATTATTCAACTTAAAATTTTAACATAAATTTTGAGCCATTCATCACGAGAAAATCTTTGGTGCACACAATGGTACAACGTCATTTATACAATAAGACTAAAAAATATGTATTAAATTATACATGTCATTTTTTAATTCCCTGATGATACCACGTCACTCATTACCACTGTTGCACCAAAGATTTACTCATTCATCACATATACAATCGAATAATAAAAAATCAACTCACATGTGAATGGTCTCATATTGTACCACTTGAAATATCCAAACCAATCGTTTTCCCACAGAGACTAAAGAGCATACACGGACACAATACAAACATGTAGCACATTTGATTTAATTATTTCATCCAAATATATTTATATTCACATCACATGCGGTTTCATACTTGAATAAATCATTTGCATTCCCTCCTTTTCACAAAATGCACGTTTACCATATGGGGTGATTCGATTCTCTTAAAAGCGAATACGATTTCGAAAAAATATATTCGTTTAATAAATGGTCAATTCGATTCGATTTGTTTATTAAATGAATCGAATACAATTTAAGTTCATTGATTCGTTTAGAATTCGTTTTATTCTTTTCTTTTGCTAAATTATTATTTTTCAATTAAAATTCGAGAAATTATGACTAATTACCATAGAAAAATAATATTGTTGTTATTTGATGAGCTATTTTTAGCAAATATAGTAATTACGTTTTTCATAGGTATATATATTTATGAAAAATTAATGTAAATAAATTATGATAATTTACTTTATTAAATATATCATGACTAAACAAATATTCGTATTCGATTTGTTTAATAAACAAATCGAATACGAATCTTGATATTAGGATTCGTTAATAAACGAATCGAATACGAATTCATCATTTTTTTATTCGATTCATTTAGAATTCGATACAAATTCGATTCGTCAATTCGTTTTGCAACTTCTAGTTTACAACCCCTTAATTTAATTAAGGTCGTTGAAATGTAAGAACCAATTTTTTTTTCTTTTTAAAAAAAAAATAATAATAAGACATAATAAATCGGGTCTGCTCTAAAAAAAAATATTAAAGAAAAATCACTTAAAATTCGAAATTCTTGATTAAAGGAAGAAAAAATATCACTTTTTTTTTGTTCAATAAAATATCAAGTGGAAGGATGATTGATTCATTCCATTTAGAAATATGGTATAAATCTTTTAATAATATAGATTTTCATTTCTTAATCATAATCTTTCTCAAATATATATATATATATATATATATATATATATATATATATATATATATATATATATATTAAAAAGACACCAATTACAAATAACTTTTAATTAAAATTTAAACACTTAGTGTGAACGATCTAAAATAAGACTTTAGTCTCCTTTATACTAGAAAATAACAACTTAAAATGAATTGTTCTCTAATTTGACTTGTTTTGTTTCCCCCACTTTACTGTAAAAGGAAAAGTAGAAAAATCATAATATAATTTCAAACGATCAAATAATTTGACGAACAACTTTAATTATTTCAACAAGTTTGAAGTTTGAATTTGAACGAGCCTTCGTGAAAAAAAATTGATGCAGCGTAAGGGACAAGGTCTACGAATAATAGTTACTTTATTATAATTTATATTTAACTCATTGTTAATCATGCATGTACTGTTATTTTCCTTTTACTAACCATTTTTATTTATTTATTTATATTACCAAATGTATGTGGCTTTGGGGAGAGTTGACATAGATAATTAGTTGGGACACTAAAATTCTATCCAAAATTAAGACTCAAAACTAATAAAATTTTAATTATATAATACAACTTTTATACTTTTATATCATTACTCTCTCTTATATCCATTACAAGAAAAACTTAAATTACAGATAAATTTTGTTGACATAAAATTTTATGTCTGTAATTACCGACAGATTATCATTGTTTATATAAAAAAAAAAATATTCATATCGGTGTGAAATCTATCGCTAAATGAGGTGTCATAAATTAACGCCACGATTTAGCAACGAAATTTTACCGACTAAAATAATATGTTATTAAATGTGGTACCACGATTTAGCGATAAAAAATCTACATAAATAATCTATAACTAAATTAAGCGATAAAATATCTATGGAATAATTGTAGGTATGTTATTTTATTTATTTATTAGGTATTATGTTAGTATAATTTAATATTAATAATTACTTGTATATAATAAAATAATAAATAGTGTTTGATATGGAATATATTTTTATCTCTTAATTAACAAAATATTTCACTAATCATGGCGGTTCTCAAGCTCCGTGTGAGGTGGTTTTGAATCCCACCAAATGCACTATTTTTTATATTTAAATTTGTGTGAGCCCCACATAATATATATTTTTTATTTATTTATGGAATTTTCATCGATAATATGAATTTTTTTTAGTTATTCATCATTTTCAGACAATAAATCTTATTACCCTTGTTAAATGAAATGACTTTTCTTTTTTAAGTGTTATTGATACATTTTAGGAGGATGTGTACAATTAAGATTTTATTTATTGTGTCGGATTTTTTCTAAATTCATAAATTCTGCTAAATCCATTTCTTGTTTAATTTCATCCAAACTTTCACAGATTATAAGGAATTATTTTATCAATATTTCGTCAAATTTTAACAAGTTCATGAATTGTTTCAATAATAATAATTACAATCAATATTATTAAAATACAAATAATGAAAAAAATGTATTCCAACTTTAAATTATATTTTAGTATTATAATAATAAAAGTTGAATACGATGTTTGGTTTTAAAAGTGAAAGTAAATTTCACAAAAAAAAAAAAGTCATGTAGAAAAAAATTCTCAAAGCAAGTGGCATGCACTTCTTGGAGAAGAATGCAAATAATTTGTTTGATCATAAGCGGCAGTATGCATTTGGTTTTATTAGCTAATGTGATAAAAATAAAGATCTTGAAATAAAAAAGGAAAGGAAAAAAAAAATAGAGAGAACATATTTTAGTTTGTAAGAGAATAGAATAATTTATCAAATCTCTTGAATAACGAGCAGATTTTTTTCTTACAATTAACTTTTTATTTATATAAGACACTTATTTAATGTGTTTAGATTTAATTTTTTTTTTTTATAATTCATGAATTATTTATTTAAAAATAAAAACTCAAACGTGTAGTTTTATTAGTGCACTTAATAATCAAAACTTCACTGGTTATTATCATTTCACTACTTTAAAAATTAAGAAATAAAAAATGATATAAGAAGTATTGTAGTGTAATATTTTATTATTATATATTTTCATATTTTACATTTTATTTATGTATCTTCATTAAAAAAAAAATACATTTTATTATTATATCTTTTCAAAAAAAATTATTTTATAATAGTAAAATGTTACATTTTACAGCTTAATACTTATTATACCCATATGTTATTTTCCAAAATTTCTTGTAATAAAACGTAATATTTTTTTAGTAAATGAAAATTTTGTAAAGATATGATATTAAAAATATTACACCCAATACTATTTGTTTTCATTTGTCATTCCTCGATTTCTAAAATAATAAAATGATAATAACCCATTTTAAAAATTATTTATAAGGTGTGAAATTTCTTATGTAAATAAAATATCTGTATAGACTTTTTTACTCTTTAAAATTGAACATTCAACTAATTCCTTTATAGTCTATAGATTTTCATAAACTCATATTTTAATGGATTATTATTCAATTAGGATTTTAAAATCCTAAATAAATATCCACAAATTTTAAAATATATAATACAAAATCGAAGCGATCCTCATTTGAAATGAAGTTAGATGACATAATAATAATTATTATTATTTTAATATTAGTTGACTCAAGAGTTGCCCACTCAATTTGTTGAAAGAGAAGTTAATTAATCAAAGTCCAAATTATATAAAATTTAGATTTAATAATAGTGACCAAATATTTTTTTATTCCATTTTTCAAACTGACATACAATATTATTGTTTTGAAAAATGGATTCAAGACTTTTCTTTAATAAAATTTTGTATAGCAAATTTGGGAAACAAAATGAAATATTCTTTGTATATATATATAATATATATATATATATATGTTGAGAATACTACAAATTATTACAAAAGCATACACTAATGTGTCTTGTAAGAAGAGGGACTTGTTATAAAGGGACAAATGGTTATGAACGAATGAATCTAACTAACTACAAAATGAATTATTATTATTATTATATTATTATTATATTATTATTATTATTATTATTAGTATAAGCAAGGGATGCATGCATGGAGTTGAAAAATCAAAATGATCTTTGGAGACTCTTGAAATCTGCAGATTCGATGCATTCCAAACCAGGCCTGTAAGGATTCAACAATTTCAAAAGCTCAGTTGCTTTCTCCTTGGTCATGTCACCACACCCGCACTGTAATAACAGCACAGCTTCTGAAAATCCCAACTTGCAAACCCTCAAATAAGATTCTGTCTTGATGTTTTTTCTCAAATTTGCTCAGTTTCCAAATTGCTGAAACTGAATACTCAGTGGCCAAATCTGACACCTCAGTATCTTCTTCACCAGCACCGGCACCGTCAATGCATTTTCATAAGCTTCGTCTCTCCCATGGCTACAATCGCAGAGTGCATCAACAACACCTAAACCTACTTCACAAATGGCCCTTTCAGAATCAATCAACAGATTCAGCAGCAAAGAGACCAAACCCATTTCAACAAATGCTGATTTTATTCTCTCGTCGCCATCATTAGAAACCATGGCGAATATTATCATGATCGAAGCTTTTGTAATCGTATGGCTTGTAGTAGCTGTTGGGTGTTTGATTAAACTAAAAAGAACTTCATTCACCCCTGTATCCGCCATTTGTAATGCCTCTGTGTAATCGTATTGGCAAGAGATCAGCTCTTGTAGCAACAAAATTGCGTCCTGTTGGCTGATAATGCTTATTTGTTCTTCAGAAACAAAACCAAGCACCGTAATGAATCTTGTGATGTTATTAATAACGTTTTAGAATCGTTATCAAATGGAAACATCCAATTCAAAGCTGCTAAAATTTCTTCCAAAACATTTTCATTCCTTTCAAAGTCTCTTGCAAATGCATCAAAAGCAGAGGCTAACACAGCCGCAGTTCCGTTAACCACAATGCAACGCCTGTTCCGTTCACTTTCAAATCCCCATTTCTTGATCTTATTCAACAAATCCAGGCAACCGCATTGATCCAAACACTTCACCGAAGCTGTGATACCAAAAAGAATCTCCGACACCTCGGCTGACGTGACCGGAATCCTCGGCGTGGGAACCCGTTCGACGCCGTGACGTTGGTTCTCGACGCACCATTCTTGAATCATTTCCGGAGACTATGATTTGGTACCTGATCAAAGCTCCTCAGCATTAAATTGGTTACGGGCATGTAAAATTACCAGCCTCGAGCCATTTCTCGATGCTTTCACGATCATAAGTCATCCCAGAAGAGACTGTGACAGGATCTTTCATAAGATCAAGAGATAGGGCAAAGAAAGTGATTTGGTATCACAAGCAGATCAGAGCTTTTGGGTTTCTGCTTTTTCCCAGCTTTAGTTTTTTTCTTCTCCAATCAAACATTTTTCTTTAATTTGCTTGTACAATTTTAAAATGAGGAGAGAGTATTGAAGGGGGTTTATATATAAGTAGATTGTTATTATTATTATTATTATTATTATTATTATTATTGCAGTTGCAGCGGAAAGAATTTCAACACGCGGTGTACATGCAAGACCTGGAGCTTCATGTATATGTAAATTATTAAAGAAAGAAAGTTGAAGAGAAGCGTTCAAATTGGGAAAATATATATTATTGTTTTGATTTCTTGGGTTTGAATATTGACTGTTGAAGATTTGAAAGTATAAATCTAACTTCTGAGCGTCAAAATAAGAAACGGTAAAAGGGGGGGCAAAAACACAACACATTACTAATTGGTTTGATTGACGCGTACGTTGACGGAGGAGAAGACCGGCGCCCCATCCCCAGCTTCGCGCTTGTTCAAGTCTTTTCGCGCTTTTTTTTTTTTCTAAAAAAAAAATCTTTAATTATAAAGGCTCTTCTAATTCAATTTAAACATAAAAGATTATTTAAATATATTTTACCTATATGTCAAATGACGTAAATATAACCAGCAAAATAAAATAATAAAAAGTTTCACTCTCAAAATTTTTTAAAAAAGAACACGTGCAGGTGTGAAGGAGCCAAATTTGGCTTTTATTTATTTATTTTTTTTAAATCTAACTTCAAATTTAAAGCTAAATATATCATAAGATATAAAGTGTTTCAATAATGACCCTTGCGTTTATAATTGACTGACAAGTCATTTTCAAATATTCATATGTTCTTCATCCAGACTTCAAATCATAATTGTAAAATACTACATATAGCTAACATTCATAAATCATAACTACAACTTTTAATAAGGAATCTCACTCATATTAAAAGTTTCATCAGTTCAAAATCAGCCCCAAAATAGCTATATTACAACAATCACAATCACAGTCACACAATCACGGTCACATTCACACATACAACTCATCACAATATCAGTCATGTACACAATTCTCGGCCACATTTCTCAATTATAATGACAATTACAAATACTCTATCATATTTTCAGTTAAGATATCGGTCACATGCATAATATTCTATCATATTTCTCAATTACATTGATAGTTATAAAGACTCAATTACTTACAATATTAGTCACAATTGTCACATCCTAGTAAATCTAGAATGTGACTGACAATAGATAGTGTGAAACCATCTCCCTAAGCCTCTGACGTGTACATACATAATGTGTCATGATTCATAACTAAACTGTCTACCATGAATGCATGCATCTCTACTATACAATGCACATGAATTACATGAAAATATATTTATACATCATGTTATATACATGTAGGAAATGACTTTCCTTAGCACGCGGAAGTTGCTTGTGGTGGCACCGGCTCCGGTATGGATCTTTAAAATTTTATTGCCTTCTCCCTTTGTTGTAGTAGCCGAAATCAATCATTTGGTGTCCAACACTTGGATCAACACTCGATCTTCCGAACTATGACTCGAAACCAACAAATCGAAGTGTCGGCTTCACTCATGAAAATCAAAACTCTAAACTATTTAGAGAATTAAGATGTCACAAACACTTGTGAATGTTTTAACTCTCTCTATTTTGGCTTTGGAATTTCAAACACTCTCACAACACTTGTGAATGTTTAAACTCTCTCTATTTCTCTCAATTGCACTTATGTGAATGAATGCAAAAAGTTAACCTTAAGAAGTGAGAGAAATGGTAGAGATTATATTCTCTTACACAAGCCAACTAACCTTGTCATTAAGCATCTATGCTTTCTTGCAATGGCCAACACAAAAATGTGAATGCCATACCAAAACATAAGAAATGATAAGTTAAAGATAAAGACTTTGTCATTAAGCATCTAATGCTTTCTTAAATGGCAAACACATAAATGTGGAGGTAATAACAAAACATAAGAATGAATTAGCTAATAACAAAACTATTAGGTGTATACAAGCCACTTAATAGACATAATAAATTGGAGAGCATGGCAAGCCATATGGCTTCGTCTCCAAGGTAAATAAAAATCACTATCTCAATAATGATTAAATACCTTCAATTAAGTTGTAGTAATTATCTCATAATTATTACTAACTTGATTATCTCATAATCAAGACTTGATTATCTCATAATCAAAAAATTATAGAAAACATTAAGTTAAACTAATTTAACATAGTTTTCATTTGTGACAATAAATATTATTAATCTCATTAATAATATAAATATAATGTGAGTATATTATTAGACATTCTAATTATATTAGGTTTTCTACAGTTAATCGAGCTAGCACGGGGACCAAATGAACTTACGGTTCCGAGCTCCAATAATTTGAAATATTAATTAAACTCTTTAATTAAATATTACGAATTATTAACTCCGCGTTATTCCACTAAAAACTCGAAGTTGAACTCTCGTTACCGTAGATGGATAAAATAAACCGAACAAATTCGGTGTCCAACGATATAGTCATTACATATGGATATAACCCTTCACGAATATCTTATAAATAGAGCCGGGTCAAAAGTCCGTTTAACCCCTCAATATTTTGTCTCTTAAGCACCATTGATTCTATAATGAACATTTAATTCATAACAATTATGAATATAAATCTTTCTATTCGTAATAGAAAAGTTGAGGGCTCAATTTGTTCAAGTCCCGAATCAACTCTTAAAAGAGATATTCTTCTGCTTCTCGTAAGAATGAGTGAATTCCATATCTATGTAAAACGTTCCCAGCTACACACCAAATCATATCCCCAATATACATAGTTATTGGCCGGAAATGCAACACCAACTTCACCATAGTAAATCAAAGGACATAGTCTGTAATGCAAGAGTTCGTAGTACATTCAGGATTAAGATCGAATCCATATATGACCATCTATTAGATAAAATGAATTTTCGGTTAATGGATATTAAAAGAAATCCGTATTTATCTGAGTCCAGTCCTATATGATCTCATCATACAAGGTGCCTCCATTCACATGTCACTACATGAACGATCCCAGATCAAGGTCGTTATACAAGTATAGAATGGACCGCAGCTATAGATAAACCACAAATAAAGTGTCATTTGTTTGCTCTCTATGGACTATTTAGATTACTAACTTTAGACTTAAATCCTCTTGTTGATCAAACATACACTAAGTCTGAAGGTACAATAGTAATCAAGGTAAACAAGACAATTGGACAATATGCGGTATAAATCAAACATCTTTGATAAAATGAATAATGCATTTATTATTATTACAAAAATCAAGTCCGTTTACAATACATGAAGCTTTAGGACATAAATCCCAACAATCTCCCACTTGGACTAGAGCAAATGGGACATGTCATGTAATCCTAAACCATTTAGGTGACTTTCAAACACTTTAGCCGATAAGGTCTTTGTAAACGTATCAGCCAGGTTGTCTACGGATGGAATCTGCGTGACAGCGATATCTCCTCTCTGCATTATCTCTCTGATGAGGTGATATTTCCTCTCAATATGTTTACCCCTCTTATGGCTTCTTGGTTCTTTGGAGTTTGCCACTGCACCACTATTATCACAATAAAGTGTGAGTGGTTTATCCATATCTGGAACAACTTCCAGATCTTCCAAGAACTTACAGAGCCAGACTGCTTCCTTAGCTACTTCACAAGCTGCTACATATTCAGCCTACATAGTGGAGTCAGCAATACAAGATTGCTTTATGCTCCTCCATACTATAGCCCCACCACTTAGGGTGAGCACTGATACAGATGTTGATTTCCTAGAATCGACATCCGTCTGAAAATCAGAGTTTGTATATCCTCTCAGAATCATATTCTGACTTGTATATACAAGCATATAATTTCTCGTTCTCCGAAGATACTTGAGAATATGTTTCACCGCTACCCAATGATTTAATCTTGGGTTGGACTGAAACCTACTGATGACTCCCACTGCAAAACAGATGTCCGGTCTCGTGCATAACATAGGTTACATAAGACTTCCGACTGATGAAGCATATGGTATATGTCTCAGCTCCTTGAGGTGTCTTAGGAGACCGTTCCTTAGACAAATGAATTCCATGCCTGAAAGGTAAATTACATTTCTTGGAATTCTGCATATCAAATCACACAAGAATTTTGTCGATATAGGTTGCTTAAGACATTACTAACAGTCATTTCTTGCGATCCCGAATGATCTGGATCCCAAGTACATAACTTGCCTCTCCCAAATATTTCATTTAGAATTGGTTAGCTAGCCAGATTTTCACGTCCGATAATATCTTTACATCATTCCCAATGAGTAAAATATCATCGACGTATAACACAAGGAAAACCACATTCCCATCAATGATGCGCTTGTAGACATAAGGCTCGTCAATGTTCTGCTCAAAGTTATAAGACTTGATCATAGTATCAAACCTTATGTTCCAAGATCTAGATGCTTGCTTAAGTCAATAAATGGACTTTTGCAACTTGCAAATTTTTGCTCTTGACCTTGGGTAATGAACCCCTCTAGTTGTACCATGTAGATACTCTAATCAAGATTGTCATTCAAGAATGCAGTTTTGACGTCCATTTTTCAAATCTCATAGTTACAATATGAGGCAATGGAAAGAAGAATCCTGATGGATTTTAGCATGGCTACTGGCGAGAAAGTTTCTTCATAGTCAACTCTCTCCTTTTGGGTATAACTATTTGCCACTATCCTAGAATTGAAAGTCTGTATTTTCCCATCTATTCCTTTTTTTTCTTGTAGATCCACTGTAACCTATGGGTTTTACTCAGGTTGGTCTACAAGTTCCTAGACTAAGTTAGAGTACATAGACTCCATCTTGAGGTTCATGGCTTTGAGTCATTCCTCTTTATCAGTATCTTCCATTACACTACGATAGGTAAATAGATCATCTATACCATCACAAGATGCAACAACTTGCACCTCACCATTTCCTAGATGGCGTTCAGGTTTTCTCACAACCCTCACAATATGTCTAGGTGGTATGGTATCCTGATAAACTTGCATCCGACTTTCAGATGTAGAAGGTGTTATGTCTTTGTCAATATTTGACAATGGTGTACTGGTCGTACCAGCAAGTAACTCCTCAAGTAACACTTTACTTCAAGGTTTGAACTCTCTCATATAGTCCTGCTCAAGAAATGTAGCATTTTTTTTTACACAAATACTTTATTATCTTATGGACTATAAAAGAATCCACCTCTAGTTTCCTTAGGATACCCTACAAATAGGCCACAATGTGAACGTGGTGTAACTGTTCCTAGAACATGCCAAGGTCTCTAAGTTGTGATTTGTGTGTGAATAAAGAAGAGGAGTTGGCGGAAAAGCTCACCTTGCTTGGTAGAGAAAGTTCAAAACTTTTCTTTCTTTGTGGATGTATTGAAGCTTCGGAGCTTGAGATCGAGTTCCAAACTCTCGGTTAGTCTCTCTATCACCTTCCTTTGACTCATTGAAGTGTGCTAGCTAAAAGGAATTTTACAACCAAAACTCCATTGAGAAGAGAGAATTTAGGTGCTGTGAATAGTAACCCATGACAACTTCCAAAGTTTGACTTGGTTTAAATAAAAAGCTTGTGTGTTGACATTGCGTTGAGTGTATCATAAGTAAAGCAAGCCTTACTTTTAATAACAAAGCCATAAAATAAGTCCAACCACTTCCATCAAATGTCCCACACAAATTGATGTAAGTGAAGTGGGTCCACCACTTTAAATTCCGAATTTAAGTCGGACAATCCAACACGCAACTTCGCTCGGGCCCGGATTCATTAAATTCTGAATTAAACGAATTTTCTGTTACGAATTTATTAAATCCAATTTAATTAAATAATACCTCGCATATTATTACTACGGAAGTCGCTTGTGAATTAATTATAAATTAATTCGTTCACACAAATTAAAATCCAATTTTAATTCCGCTTTGAAATCCAATTTCATTTAATATATCTAATATTATTTTAGCCCAATTAAATAAATTAAATAGTAAAATCTAATTTCACCATTAAATTTATTTTACCGATTAATTCCAAATTAATCGCGTTCTCTCTTCTCAACGAATTTAATCCCAGATAAATTCTTGACGCAATTAATCCTAGATTAATTCTTTCTTTGAAAATTAATTCCCAGATTAATTATTGCCGTAATTAATCCCAGATTAATTTTCTCTCTCATAATTAATCCCAGATTAATTTTGTTCGAGTCAAACATCATCGGTGAATCTTTGGGAGATGACCCAAGAGATCCCTGGATATGTTGGCAGTAAATACGGTCATCAGACTATCCGAATGCGTGCGTACCCGGTACCACGTTCTTACCGATTTACTAGACATTGTTGGCTTCTAGCAAAGCACCGTGCCAACCCAATTCTCCAGAAATATTCTTTAAATGAATATGTAATCTTTGTCAGGCGTTGTATACGTAATATTGCATATTACGATCTAGTATCGGATGTCACATGCAAGGCCTGAGGCTGAATTGTGTCTCTTCTCGTACGAAGCATATATCGGATCTATGGTAACTAGTCTCTATAATCGAATAATCATGACCTTGTCATATTATCCCGATAGCTGCAGCATACAAGTGTACCAGTTCCATATCCTGCTTGATCATCATCTCCATATGACTGAAGTGATACTTCCATTTTTTACATCACATCTAATACACTACGATTCTCAGTATACTAGAAGAGGCGTACTCAGTGTTGGACAATTATGACCCATATCGTCACTATTTGTAAAAGACATTGTGGTTTTTGTACAAATTAACTATGTGACAATGGAAATTACATTTTGTCATTTTGTAATTTGATTACTTTAATATATAAATGATAAAAGTCCATATGATTAGTTCCGGATTACAAGATATGAGACAGTATCAATCCATAATGGTTTAATCATTAAATATGGCAGCATAACGGCATAGTTCTCATATATTTGGGTATTGGATACTCATGCAAGTGTGATAGGAGGTTGTGTTTACCGATGGTACGGAAACAGCTTCGCTTTGGATAGACCCCTCGGAATCCCATTGGTAGTATGACTATGTGTCTATGGGAATCCGCATCAGGGTAGGTGTATTTGTTTGAACAACGGAGCAGTAAACTGGAAATCTTCCAAGCAATAGACTGATGCCGATTCAAAAACAGAAGCAGAGTATATTGCTGCAGCTGAAGCAGCAAAAGAGGCAGTTTGGATCCGTAAATTCCTAATTGGATTAGGAGTAGTTCTGTTAGCAGCTGAGCCCGTTCCATTGTATTGTGACAATAACGGGGCTATAGCGCAGGATAAGGAACCGCGGTCTCATTAACGATCCAAGCATGTACTTCGACGTTTCCATCTGATTCTTGAGATCATACATCGTGGCGATGTGAAGATCGAGAAGGTCGCATCAGAGGACAACATTGCAGATCCGCTGACGAAAGTTATTCCTCAGCAAAAGTTTGAGCGACATGTACATAGTTCAGGTGTTATATGCTTGAGTGACTGACTATAGGCCAAGTGGAAGATTATTGGACAATTATGACCCATAGCGTCACTATTTGTAAAAGACATTGTGGTTTTTGTACAAATTAACTATGTGACAATGGAAATTGCATTTTTTCATTTTGTAATTTGATTACTTTAATATATAAATGATTAAAGTCCATATGATTAGTTCCGGATTACAAGATATGAGACAATATCAATCCATAACGGTTTAATCATTAAATATCCATAGTCGTAATATTATCGAGACTGGACATCGATAATGCGGAATAGACTAGTATTACACTTGTGCGTGTTATGAAAGCGTAACAACAGAGTTCTCATATATTTAAGTATTGGATACTTATGCAAGTGTGATAGGAGGTTGTGTTTACCGATGGTACGGAAACAGCTTCACTCTGGATAGACCCCTCAGAATCCCATTGGTAGTATGACTATGTGTCTATAGGAATCCGCATCAGGGTAGGTGTATTTGGTCTTAACCTGAGACTTACATCGCTAGTACTTGCGACAATCAATACGCTTTGGTTTTGGTCGTCCGGGACTTTAACATGTTCTGTGTACGCCTCTTCTCGGTTTATTGAGAATCGTAGTGTATTGGATGTGATGTCAAGATGGATGTATCACTTCAGTCATATGGAGATGATGATCACACAGGGATACAAAACTGGTGCTCTAATGTGTTGCAACCATCGGGATAATATGACAGGTCATGATTATCCGATTAAAGAGACTAGTTGCTTGTGATCCGATATATGCTTCGTACGGGGCAGACACTATTCCAGTCCCAGCCAGCCAGCCTAACATGTGACATCCGATACTAGATCGCAATACGCAATACTACGTATACTACGCCTGACATAGATTATATATTCCTTTAAGAATATTTCTGAAGAATTGGGTAGGCACGGTGCTTTGCTAGAAGCCAACCATGTCTCGTAAATCGGTAAAAATGTAGTACGAGGTACGTACGTGTTCGGATAGTCTGACGACCGGATTTACTGCCAACATATCCAGGGATCTCATGGGTCGCTTCCCAAAGATTCACTGATGACGTATGATTCGAACATAATTAATCTAGGATTAATTGCGGAGAGATTTTATTTAGGATAAAATACTATTTGAAGAGAGAGAACGATTAATTTGGAATTAATCGATAAAATAATATATTCGATATATTAAATGAAATTAGATTTCATAACGGAATTAAAATTGGAGTTTAATTCAGGCGAACGAGTTAATTTAGGATTAATTCGCGAGCGACGTAAATAGTAATTTTACTAGGCATAATTATTTAATTAAATTTGATTTAATTACGTCGCAACGAAAAATTCGTTAATTCGGAATTAGCGAACCCGAGCCCGGGATGTGTTGCGGGCCCACTCAGATTTTGAATCAAGTGGGGCCCACATGTCACATCACAAGTCACATCACTTGCCACTTTAGTTAACTTTATGGTGATGGGTTTTGGTGGGTTAGTGAAGACTTGTTCAACACACAATGTGATAAGATGATTGACTATATACCAACTTTGGTATATCATTATTTTAATTTTTGAAATTGAAATACAAGTTAACAAAATCACTTTACTTATTCTCTCTCATCACTCACGGTTTTGGAACCAAAAAACACTCTCTCTAATTTTTCTTCTTTGGCCGAAACAAGGAGGAAGAAGAAGAAGATTTTGTTGCAAAATTTTCTAGTTGCTAGCACATCCAGAGGAATCATATAAGGCGATAGGGAAACCTTTCCCATTGAGCTTGGAATCAACATCAAAGCTTGGAGCTTGGATTTCAACTTCAAAAGAGGACCTTGGCCGAAACTTCAAGGAGCAAAGTTTCGTATTTGATGCATCCAATATCCGATCAAAGTGAGTATTATTCCACAAATTCTTCTTTGAGTATTCACATGTTTAATACTTAAATTGATCTTGCGACATCTTATAAACCCAACACTCAGAACCTGTTAAAGTCTCGGAAAACCAAAACCAAAGTATACTGATTGTCGCAAGTATTAGCGATGCAAATTTCAGGTTAAGACCAAATACATCTACCCTGATTCGGACTCCCATAGACACATAGTCATACTACCAATGGGATTCCGATGGGTCTATCCAAAGCGAAGCTATTTCCATACCATCGGTAAACACAACCTCCTATCACACTTGCATAGTTATCCAATACTTAAATATATTAGAACTATGATGTTACGCTTCCATAACACGCACAAGTGTATATTAGTATATTCCGCATTATCGTTGTCCAATCTCGATAATACTACGACTAGAGATATTTAATTATTAAATCTTAGTGGATTAATATTGTCTCATATCTTATTAATCCGGCACTAATCATATGGACTTTTATCATTTATATATCCCGGTAATCCAATTACAAATGATAAAATAGCAATTTCCTTTGTCACATAGTTAATTTATACAACAACACCATGTTATGTACAAATAGTGATGCTATGGGTCATAATTGTCCAACAATCTCCCATTTGGCTTATAGCCAATCACTCAAGTTTCCTACACCTGAACTATGTACTGGTAGCTCAAACTTCTGCTGAGAAACAACTTTCGTCAGCAGATTGCAAGGTTACCATGATGTATGATCTTACGAATCAGTTGAAATCATTTGAAGTACATACTTGGATCGTTGATGAGACCATTAATTCTTTAGCCTGTGTTGTAGCCTAGCTCAGCCGCTTACAGAACTACACCTAATCTAATTAGGATTATTATAGATCCAAAATGCTTTTTTTGCTGCCTCAGCTGCAACAATATTCCGCTTTTGTTGTTTATTCGGCAACATTGTCTTGCTTGGAATATTTCCAGCTCATTGTTCCGTTATTCAAACTATATAGTACACTTATTGCGACATTCAGTCGTTTTTGTTGGTTTGGAAACTTGCATCGGTGAACCCAGTCACTTCAAGTTCTCATTCTCCATAGCTTAAGAAAGCATCATTAGTTCATCTAAGATACTTAAGGATGTTCTTAACATCAATCCAGTGACTATCACTTGGATTGGCTTGATTGTGACTCAATATGCTTAAAGCATATGAGACACTAGGTCACGTACATATATTTCAATGTACGATTTCTCGGAGAGTGCCAACAACTTTTTGATATATCTCAGTAGATCCTTATTCCTAGAATAAAGGTTGCATCTCCAAGTAGTCTACGGAGAATTTTCATGAAAGCCAAGCTTTCACCGATTATTTTATGGGAATATCATTTCCAAGAAATGATATGTCATCATTATATAGGACAATCATTGTCAGTGCGCTCCACTAACCTTCTTATATACAAAAGAATCATTTTCGTTTTGATTAAATCATATACCATTATGATTACATCAAAACGATGGTTCCAAGAACACAATGCTTGCTTCAATCTATAAATGGATTGACTTAACTTGCAAACCTTGTTTGCATGTTTTGGCACGAAAAAATCATCAGGATGTTGTAAACATCCTCTAAAAGGTTTCCGTTAAGGAAAATGGTTTTGACGTTCAGCTGCCATATTTCATAAATGAAATATGTAGCATTAGCAAGCATTATCCAAATGGATTTAATCATGGCAACGGTTAAAAGGTTTCATCGTAATCGACACCATGTTGACGATGATACCCTTTCGCCACAAGCCTAGCTTTGTACATTTGTATGTTGCCATCCATGTTTGTCTTCCATGAAGACTCATTTAGTACCAATAGACACAATGTCTTCCGGTACAACAACCAATGTCCAAACTTGGTTGTATATACATGGAATCCATTTCAGACTTCATGGTACTTTGCCATAAAAGGAGTCAATACCTTGTATCACTTCTTCATATGTAGTCAGTTTGTCTTCCTCAATAAGATTGACATCTACATAAGGTGAGATCAGAAACCCATACCTCCCAGGTTGTTTTCTGACTCTCTCCGACTTGTGCGGTTATTGTGTATTTGAAGATTGTGGTTCAGTTTCATCCCTGATGAACTGTTGGTGTTCCATGAGGACTCGGTGCCTGGAATAGTATTACTCCGATTTTCATCGAGTTTTACTTTCCTCCACTTACCACTGCATATAGAAATTCCTCTTAGGAAAACCGCATGGAGAGCAACAATTACATTGTTCTCTTGTGAGTTGTATAAGTACTATACTTTAGTTTCCCTAGGACAACCTACAAATTAGGCATTTATCCGATTTGGGTTCTAGTTTGGTATCATCCAAACATATGCTCAGCATTCCAAATCTTCAGGAATGAGAAAACCAGGTTTCATTCCTGTTCATATCTAATATGAAGTCTGTCTAATAGATTTTCATGGAACCTTATTCAAAATAAATATTGCAATGTTTAATGCTTATCCCCAGAAGGAAATTGGTAGCTCAGGGACTCATCATTAACCTAACTATGTCCAACAAAGTTCGGTTTCTCAGTTCGGACACACCGTCAAATTGAGGTGTTCTGAGAGGAGTCCACTGTGAAAGAATATTATACTCTTTCAGGTAATCGAGAAACTTATTGCTTAAGTATTTTCCACCACGGTCTAACCGAGACGGTTTAATACTTTAGCTGGTCTGTCTGTCTACTTCATTTCGAAACTCTTTGAATTACTCAAAAGTTTCCGATTTGTGTTTCATTGAACACATAACCGTAACGCGATGCTACATCAAAAAAGGTTGCGAAGTATTCATATCCTTTTCTAGCCTAGCTAGATATGGGCCCACTTACGTCACTATGAACGAGGGCTAACAGATCGGTGGCACTTACACTTTTACCAAGTAAAATGTGTCTTAGGCACTTTACCTAATAAGCTAGATTTATATACATTATTTGAATTAGAATCAAATCTGTCCTAGTATTCACTCTTCGAAAGTGTGGATATACGAGTCTTGTTAATGTGTCCTAGACAACAATGCCACAAATAAGTCTCAACTGATTAATTCAGTTTGAGCTATTTGTTTGTCATGTTATATGTTTGAGATTTGTTTACATTCAAAATATAAATACTGTTATTCACATCCAATGTGTTTATCTCAATATCATCTTTATAAACAAAACACTTAGTGTTCTAGAATATAAAGGTATACCCGCAACGGGTTAAACTTAGATATAGAAATAATATTTCTAGTCAAACTAGGTACATTTTAATAGTTTCCTAATTTAGGTACACGCCTAAAGGGCAGTTCCAAAACTTAGGTTTGCATAACCAAAACAGCGACTCTCGTCTCATTTCTGACTCGCAGATTAATCTCATCTGAAGCCAGTATCCTGCTTTTCAGCAGATCTCGCACATCAGTGCATATGTATGTACCACACCAGTATCTAAAATCCAATTTTAAAACCAGTAGTGGACATGTTTATAACAAACATACCTGAAGTCGGAGCCTAGCCCGTCTTCACTTCCTTCATGTCTGCCTTGTCCATACGGAAGTCACGTTTCCAGTGACCCAGTTTTCCACAGTTTAGGCAGACATCTTGGGATATGTCATTTGTCTTCCTAGAAGACTGTGACGATTTTGCATTTGCCCCTTTTCACATCCATAGAAGTCTTCGGCCAAGCCTTGACCTTCTGGGATGTTGAAGTAAGATGCGCATTGCGCTTCTTGCCTTTTTGCAAGTTCTGGCTCTGACTCCTTGAGCAAAGCCATTAACTCTCCAAGAATTATCTTTTGCAATCAACACTTCTAAGATATAAGTATAGATCTATGAAGATCCTTCAATTTCATTATCATACTATAAGGATCTAATCCTTAGTTCTGACGAAGAAATTAAGGAGTTTTTGCGGCAAACATAACAGATTGAGCACTAAAGTTATCATCACATGAATCTTCCAAATATCATGCTCTACTATTTGCTCAACTCCGGGTTTAGGCCCGAGAGGTCGCTCTATCAATTAGAGTAACTTCTCAACTCCCAGGACTATCCTGAAATTCATTTCCCAATATGAAAATTAAAGTCGTAAAAGACATTTATCACTTAAGATTATGTCATTTGACGCTAATCTTTCAATTCATCTTGATTGCTATAGTCCAACTATCCAATCAACGATTTCGGGTACAATCTAATGTAATGATTACTATAGTCTAACTATATAATTAACTACTATTTGATTGGTTAAATTCAAATATATTGATTACTATAATCCAATTATATAATCAACTATAATTGAAGTAGTTTGAATACAGTCTAACTGTTTAATTAAAACACAATTAAATATTAGTCCAACTAATATATTTATATTTAAAAAATGACGAAAAATGAAATGAGCGCGTATTGGCAAGTATCTAAACGAAATTGCAAATTTAATATTTGCCTCCCACTATTTTTCGGCGAGCCTCTAACCCTCTGTGGAGTACTCGGGAAAGCTAGTTTCCTAGTGGGCTAGGATCCCGTTAAATAACACACAATCTTGACTTTAGCCAACAAATTGTATGAAACTTAACTAGGTAGATCTCTAAGATCAATTGGATCCCATCCAATTCCTAGATCCAGTAGGTGGACATCCAAGTCCGAAACATATATCCGATATATGCCAATATATCCAATATATTGCCTAACATTTTCCTCTAAATCAACTAAGCCTTGGCTTTGGCACAACAAGCTTAATGATTCTAGTTTAGTGTGACCCATTGACTTTGGAAAGCTTCGTAATCGATGTCGATGGACAAGAAGTGATCTTAACTTTGGCCAACAAATCACAACTTGAACAAGACATGCGATATGGAACAAAACCTTCATGATTCAAACACATCCGCGATGGACAAAGGTCTTGACTTTGGCCAACAAACCAGTGCCAATCTTGGATCTTGAGAAAGAATCATTCAATGGAAGGAAAGCGCTTAATATTTGTTGAGGGTTTTTCGCGTAATTGGCAACTAATTAATTATCTTTAAGTAGGTCTCATCATACACCCTTAAACATGCATTCTAAAAGCATAATAAGGCGCGAATAAAATAATAATGATATGCGGATGGATATATAATACAATTTGTTCCTAGAACAAATATCTCCATTTCCTCCCTCCCGCTAGCACTATTCTTGCTTCTACCCAATTATATAATACTTCTAAAGAAACCTCATTTACATTGAGAGGAATTGGTGAGAAGAGAAATACAATGAGAAAAGAGGTAATAGGCTGGACATGCATGTTCAATTTAATAAATTCTAAATTTATTACAACAATTTCCAAAATTGCCCTCACCCAAATATCCATCCGATATACATTATTCATTCATACATCCAAGTATTCACACATAGCATGTTATCAATCAATCTAATCCAATTAATTAATCTTTAATTAATGACCATCCAATGTTCAAACAACGATTTGATTTGCGCGAGTCCAACTCGTTTAAGAATAAGTACTCAAAGTACGTATTCTTGAATTATATCGAACTATAATTTTAAATCCAATTTAAATTATATTCAATACTAATTCACATTTAATTCCAAATTAAATTATTACACTTTTAATTGTACCTTTTAGACTTGGATTCCAAATCCAATCTTAATGGGTCTCAAAGGCCCAATTAGTATATGATACTATTCAATTAAAGTCCAATGGGCTTTTAATTAATTCTTTAGGCATGGGCTTTGGCAATTATGGGTCAAACCCAAGATGCCAATGCCCAATTAGGAATCACCCTATGCCAAAAATCAATTTAGGCCCAATTAAATTATTTAAAGGCCCAATTGTCATATTTGGACTTTATGGAAATGGTTTTAGGCCCAATTGGATCCAACCAATTATCCTAAACCAAACTTGGCCCAACCAAGCCCATTAAGCCCAATTACAACAA